>MNCI01033684.1:0-19097 GCA_015680685.1 Gnetum montanum | reverse complement strand
CGCATCCGGGTGGAATCTAGCGGACGTGCGACTGATGTGTCGTCTGAGCTCCCTCCAGGAGCTCTCACAGCTAATGCCAAGGATGCTATACGGGCAGCACCCCCCCATGAGCCACTGGCGGGCGCTGTGTTGATGCGCTCGGTCGAGTTGTCATTGTCATTGCTCTTCTTCCTCCTGTTGGTGTTCCTACTCTTCCTGGGCCGCCGCCTCTTGGGCCTGTCGGGATGCCTACTCCTGACGCAGCTCCTCCCTGATTCGGTCCTGGAGCTCATCTGTGAGTTGGGCGTGCAAGTTCACCACTGTGAGCGTATGCTGCCTGTTTAGCTATTGTGCTTGTTCCGGAAGCTGGGCATTGTGGTCGGTGTGCCACTTGGTCAGGGTCTCGGTCCACCGACTCTTCAAAGTCTGTCGCTCGACCTCCCGAGCAGCAACGACCGCTTGTTGAAGCTGCGGCTCCTAGTTCGGGGGGCGCTGGGGGGGTCGGGCGAGGGGGCAGGGTTGCGGTGGGAGCGGCGTCCCCAGGAAAGGTGGAGACCAGTCCACCGCCATTGAGTGGCAGGGTGGAGGAAGAGGGGAAAGCAGGGGGGGTCAGGGAGACGACCCCCAGTTGAAACACCGTGGAAATTGTGCGTCGGCCTCAGGCAAAGATTCGCAATTTAGGTGAGAGCGCATATCAGTTTCTGTTCAAGGACAAGTTTACGCTCTGTTACGCACGGCAGCGTAATGAGCCCCAAAACAGTCAAAGGCAAAATCCAAGGTGCAACAGCTCAACCCTTTCCTTTTGGCATGCGGATAACTCATTTTACGCTTGTTACGCAACGTTGCGTATCAGAGCGTAATGCATCACCAAGTTAAACATTGTTTACGCTTCATTACGCTCGGCAGCGTAAGAGAGCGTAAAATAACTTACGTTCATTGTTGCATGTTACGTTACGCTCATGCACGCAACACAGTGTAAATGAGCGTAATATCACCCAAAGACAGTTGAAACATGCCAGACGCACATCTGTTTTTCACACGCACAATACGCAAACAAGCGTACTGTGCGTAGTCATAATTTGACACAAAATGGTTAACAGTACCCGAAATGTTCGGGATACACGTCATCAGGGTTGCTCCTTTTCCACAGGACATTGCAGCCTATAAATACCCCAGTGGACAAAGATACAGGGGGGCAAAATAAAAATAAAAAAGGCATTTCTTCAAGCACCGGAGCACTTATCACTTTGAGCAGAGATATAGAGAGCAACGCTTTAGCAATTGTTGACAACAACACCTTCCCGCACAGACAGAACACAGTTTACCTGAGCATTGACAGCAAGAGACGATCCAGAGATCATCTGGCCAGATCTATCAATCAGACGCAGTTGATTGATAGTTGTTTGAGCATGACCTTCCTTGTGCTCCACCAGTGATTCCCAAGGTAGACTAAGCTTCATCTTCCATTCTTTGTAGCAAAAGTTTTTTTTTCCCCTTGTCATTTTGTGTGCGTTTGCACAAGGCAATCGGGATCTTCCTGTTGTAACTTTGTGTACTGAATACACGAATTGCTTCTTTGAGTCAAAGTTTGCATCCTCAGAACACGTACCTCGCTAAATTTGATTTGCATTCGCCGTATTAACGTTATCATCGTTGTTACAACCTTAATTACGTGATCTTTTCTCCGTTTGTGATCTATCGAATCAAATCGCGCCATGGAATATTTACAACCTTAAACCGTTTTACTGATTAGTAAGTCCTTGTCTGATCGACAAGACCGTTCAGGGCACCGCGGATTCGTTTTCCAGCATTGCCCTCGCGCGGATCCATGGTTAAAACTGTGTACACGGAATCTCGATCGGTATTTCCAGCTGCCAACGTTTTCCGTTGTTATAGTTTTATGGCGCTAGAAGGAGGGCCACTTAGGCTCTGATCCGTTATTTTCAGGTAGCCCTGTTAGCGATCTATACCCAAAATCGTAAACGTAATACCTCCAAGGAAGCTTACGAGAAGTCGTGTGATGTAGATCGGTCTCAGGAACGATTCCTTTGGAATCCTATAGGGTAGAAAGCCTATTTGAGATCTTATTGCCAGCTATCTTTTAGATCCCGTTATCAGTCATCGTCAATCATCTTGATTAATGGATGCCTACACAACCACAAGCGCCCTAGTCCCTTTCGATTTGGGTATCACGTCTGGGAACCCTATCGCTGTCACCGGACCAGCTCCAGTTGCAGCAGGACCATCACGTCGATCACTGAGACTGCAGGGGGAAAGATCCCGCATTTACCATCATAACCCCTAAGGAGTACAATTTCATTTGCGTCAAGATCCAAGTGAAGTTGGCTCTCAGCCGAGCCGAGCTCGAGGCGAAGCGCAACTTTGAGATGATCTACCGAGGGGGTTACGATTTCAAACCAACAGCTTATGACATCATTCCTCTGACTGAACAGCAACATGAGCTCATAACGCAGTTGGTCATGGCCACGAGTCAGGCTGCACAGGCCATGATGGAACCGCAGAATGAGGAGGAAGAAGATGATGAGTTAGCGGCCCAGTCCGAGCACTCATTTCACACTCTGAGCCCCCATACTTACATGAATCTATCATTCCCACTCAATGGAGAGGTAGCTCCTCTAAACCTGACCATGACCACCCAGGCACATATCCTCGTCATCCCGCAAGTTACTGTGCAGCCGTCCGGGTTGCAAGTACAGATACCTCACGATAACGCGGGGGCGGTTTCATCACCTCATGTACTCAGCATTCCGGTGGTGATCCCCGTGACCACCGCACCCCATTTCATCCCGCAAGTACAACCCCACACCACACCAACGATGCGCCCGGCGTAGATTTTAACGTTCCCCCCCCCCAACTCAACAGATGGCCACAACCATTCTTCCACATGCCTACATCCAACAGCCTGCCACATCTCAGTGGGTTAACCCTACAGTGTAACATAATCAATCAGCGGTGTATGGTATGCAGCCCCGAGTCGCACCTACGACGCAGGTTCCGCAGGTGGTCCCGCAGCATGCTTATTACTATCCCGTGCAATAGGTGGCAGTTAACCTCTCGTCTCAGACCAGTGGGTGGTGGCCTTCACAGGCCCAACTGCCTGCGGGGATCCCTCCCCCACTAGTGGCCAGGAAACCTCCTCCTTCCTTCCCATTTCCTAGCGCTGCCCCCCCAGTCCAACCTCTCATGTCTTCTGCACAAGCATCTCCGTCAATGGGCCTTGATCAGGCCTTTCAGCTTATACAGACTCTTACCGAGGAGGTTCGATGCCTCAATGCTGCTAGTTCTGATACGATTCAGATCATGGACTTCTATTAGGATGATCCGATTAGTCTAGTGGTTCCAATGCTATCATTACCGCCAGGGATGTCCCTCCCCCATTTTACCAAGTATAATGGAGAAGGAGACCCCAATGCTCATTTGGCCACCTTTCGCTCTAAGTCCTTGTTGTTACAACAGTGGCTGCACACAATCATCCGAGTCTTTGCAATGTCTTTGACAGGGAAAGCTTTGGATTGGTACCGAGCCCTCTCACGCTTTTCCATCTTAACTCTGGAAGAGCTGCTGACTCAATTTGTGACCTGCTTCAAGTACAACCTGAAGCTAGAAGTTACATTGGATCAGCTTATGGGGGTGAAACAAGACCCGCTCGAGCCTGTCCAAAAGTTTATACAGTGCTGAAACGCTACTTTGAATGAGATCCGCGAGCCGATCGTGGACTCACATATGCTGGCAATATTCAAAGGAGCATTCAATGAATTTATTAAGTCAAAGCTATATTACCTTTCCTCCGGCAACTTATATCAGGCCTTCGCTCAAGTTAGAAGCATCCGAGATGCTACGGAGGCCAGCAAAGACCCGACGTATGTCGCCTATAGAAACGCCCATAACAAGGCCAAAGACAAAGGTAAGGCGGCAACAACAATAGTAGCCGCGTTGGCTGAAGGCGCGAAGAACAAGAGCAAGAAGGCACCCACAACATCGCCTGAGACCACGGCTGGTGCCGCCACTAGCCAAGACACAGCTGCCCTTGATGACCTTCCATGATGGGTCTATCAAAGACGATCCAGACAAAGGTCAGGTGACAACCGAACCCATGTTCATCACCATTCGGGTCAAGCAATACCGAATCCGGAGAGTGCATGTGGACGATGGCGCAGCCACCAACGTCATCCCCTATTCTATCGTGGATAGGTTGGGACTGGTCGACCAGATCACCCCCACGACAACAGCATGCGTAAAATCATTCAATGGAGCACGGGTTCAAGTCAAGGGGATGGTGCGTATCGAGTTCATGGCGGGGGATCAATTCCCCACGGAAGCCACCTTCTTGGTCGTCGAGGAGATGTTAGGGTTCAACCTAATCTTGGGGAGGTTGTGGTTAGCCCAGCTGAGGGCCGTTTCATCACCGATACACTAAGAAATACACCTACCCTATGCTGGAGGGGAGGTTGTAATACGCGGTGATGAAATCACCTCTAGAACCGTCAATAATATTGAAGAGGAACAAGGATCGGAGATAGAGACAGCTGACGATCAAACCCATCTCCAAATCCCTCAGCAACCCGACAGCAATGATGACGGTCAAGCTTGGGCCAACCTGCCATTTCCAGATAGTAGTGTAGAGGAGTTAAACCATAACCCTCCTCGCCCTTACGCAGCCCCCAACATAAAGGCCATTAAGAGATAGTTGTGTATTAATGGTTGAACAATGGTCTTTGCGTACAATATCATGTCTTTGCAAATCATTGTGGCTTAGAGTTAACAATTTCTTTTGCTACATTTTTACGCTATATTTGTTTTCATTTTACGCTACATTTACTTTTTCTTTTTATGCTTATCATTTCTTACATTTTTATCGTACCCGTGTTATTCACGCTTTCATCAGTTTACGCATTCATGCAGGACTATATTCTAATATTCTATTACACTTTACGCAGATGGCCCACAATGGCCTTAAACTAGTTACACAAGATCGTAGATTTATATCCTTTGCACTTTTTGCATCATGCAGTTACGCAGATGGCCCGCAACGGCCTTAAACTAGTTACGCATAGGACCTGCAACAGCCTTAAACTAGTTATTTAGAATTATGTATTCTCATCATTCATGCTTTTCCAACATTACGCATATGACCCGCAACGGCCTTAAACTAGTTATTTAAAATTACGCAAACACTTGTCACGGCCCGCAAGGGCTTTAAACTGGTCCCTAGTTTACGCACAACCATATGATGGCCCACGAGGGCCTTAAACTAGCCATTACATTCATCATAACTTAGGCGAAATCCCTACTCATTACGTTCACACTGTAAAAAAAAAGCATAAAAAGCCAAAAAGACAAAATAATTGACATGATAAAACACCACCAGGTCTTATAACGCATCTTTTCAGTCCTTCGTAAAACAACATTTCACTCCACATCAACAAAACTATGCGTAAATCACAGCTACGCATTTCCTCTACTACCACTGTCGCTGGTGTCTCTTAAGTTCGGGTCCAGCCCTATTGGATCATCCTCCAGTGGGCCATCGTTTCTGGGAATGATTCTTTCACAAAGAATCTCCTCTTCATGAGCTCTTCATTCCGACACCGGCTCCACGGGAGGATGCTCTTCACTGCTACGTTCGTCCTCTTCCTCCGCTTCTTCCTCTGCTTCTCCTTCTGCTTCTGCTGCTTCCTCTGCTGACTCCTCACCTAGCTCGTCTTGCCTATCCCCTTCTAGAACCTACATACAAATGACATCTAAGTTAGAAAGCCATAAAGTCGAAAACACTTTAGATTTAGTCACGAATAAGCTTACCCGCAATGGCCCTGCTTCCGCAGCAAAGGGAAGCTTGTCCAAACCAGCCCACATGTGCGCCATGATTTCTTCCTCCATTAGATCTGGCCAAACATCCTCTCCCAAGGCAACTCTAGCCTTCACCTTTCCTTTCTCCATGCTCGTCCAATGAGGCGGGTCAGGGAAACATGTAGGAACTGTCCTCTGGCCTCCAAGGAGCGTCATCTCTCATTTCGAAGACGCGGTTATAGTCACCTGCTCTTCAAAATTTTTCAAGGCTTCAAATGCTCCGATGACATCCAAGAAGACCTCCTGAGATTGGGCTTTGACGGTGGAATCATGGTAGAGTTTACGATAAGCGATACTTTCTCGCTTATACAGATGTTTGTGATCCTTCTCCTTTTGCCCCCACTCTCGCATGGATGCATAGTAGTCTCTCCAATCCTGGCTCTTCTGGGCTAAGAGTTATATTTGCATCCGCTGCCCCACCAATGCCCGATTGGTTTGTACGCTGTTTGTGATGGCCGTCTAATAACAAGAGTAATCGATAACAGCGGTACGCCAGTCTTCATTCCTCGTCTCTCGCGCCTGTAGGAACTCGTTCTGCGACCTTAAGTCCCCAACTTCCTTGGTCAGAGAGTCAACCCTCTGCTCTGACCTCCACAGCCTTTTCCATAGATTTTCATTTACGCCCCTACTCTCCCATAAGGAGCGTGTCGAGCATAACGTACATTTACACATTTCATCATAAATGTGGCGTGGCATGGCTGCCCAATCAGATGGAGGCTCCACGGTGTCTAGATCAATGGGCTCCCTGGGATCCCATCGGAGGTGAGCTCCTAACATAAACAACCATCAAATGTTGATGACACATTACCGCTCTGCAATATTACAAATTTGCTACAAATATAACGTACCAGCTCTAGGTTCGATGTGCTCTAGGTGCTCAATCATGTCGCTGACAACGCCTTCCATGAAGGCAAATTTGTCAGGGAAGTCTCCCTATGCTCTACCCCCAAGGATAGACGTGGATGCATCCTCTTCTCCTGTAGCATAATTCAATTAGAAACTTTATCCATTAATAGAATCCTGTAAACTTATTAACGCACTCATTACCTCTACCAGTGACAGTGGCGACTTCGCCAACATCTTCCATCTCCCTTTCCTCTACACGCGCTTGAGTCTGTGCACTGCCAGCTCCAATAGCTGGGGCCTCTTCATGCACCTGAGGCCATGTATCATTGGTCCCAATAGCTGGGGCCTCCTCCTCACTCACAGGGGTCCGCACACGGCTCCTGCTAACAGTTGGGGCCTCTTCTTCCAAAATCGAGGCCCCTTCCCCGCGACTTAGTACCACTGCCCCTGTTTCACGGGTCAGCTGTTCTGTAATTTTTACTGGTCATATCACAATACTCTCAGTATATCATTCCGGACATTTTGCAATAAACATTACATAATACAGTTTGCAATCTATCTTTTTTTACACTTACCAGGTGGAGGCTTACTCCGTCGAATTTTGACCGCCACAGTTTGGCCTGTACCGCTCCCAACCTCCTTAGAAGCCTCGATTATACAAAGCCTCTTGCTTCGAGCTGCAGGTTCTACGATTTCCTCCACCAGACGTTTCCCCCGTGAAGCATCGCCAGTGTGCGTAGGCATTACCCCGCCTACACTGTCGAGGCCTTGCAGTCGAAACGTCGTCAATCCCTTCGTCGTTATAGACAGTGACTCCCCTATCCCTTCCGACAGATCCTGCCCACGTGTAGTGCTGAGGATGTGGGTGATCCAAGGTTTGGACAGTTGGTCTCGGTCTTGTTGCACCCAGACCCCATTCCTTTGGATAACTAGAAACTCAGCAAAGCGTCGAAGGCAAGTTATAAAGAATGCGTAATGCACATTAAAACGAGACTCAAGCTTCGTGCGAAGCTTGATCATCTCATTACGCAACCCCTTGGCAAAATAGCTTGCCCAATTGAACTGGGTCCCCTCCTCCAGAACCTCCCGCATAATACGGGTCTGTTCTATAGAAAAGAACTTCCCTTGCGAGAGGGTTTTGGGGAAGGTTCGAGCCCGGAAAAGGGGATAAAGTGTCTTCGCGACGTGTGTTCCGAATCCTTCGCAAGGAAACCCTTTAGGCTCCTTTGGGATTCTCACCCACTCCTCCAGCCACTCCTGGAATTTGGTGCTCCTCTTGGCCTTCACATTGACAGGAAGGCCGTTCGAGGGGACGCCAAAAAGGTCCTCGAAAAGCTCAGCATTAATATCAAAACTTACACGCACGTTATGCACGCGCGTACAAAAACGCTCTGATGTTTCATTGAAGGAGTTGACCAGGGTTAGCATTTCACCGACAGGGACATCAGGGGTTGCAGCTAGAAACAGGTGCATTAGACCTGCTGCTCGGACCTTGGTGGTCATCGTGAGTGGGGCCGCTGAGTGGCCGAGCCAGCGCTGGGCGTCCTTCATGTCACCGTAGCGGAAGAGGACGGTTCGCGCCTCGTGGCCGGAAATCGTAAGGGTAATCTCCCGAGATTCCCTGACTATACAACATAAAACACAGATCAGACAACAACACTATTACGCAACACTCATAATTTACGACTATGCTATGCAATAATTGAATATACAGCAGCCTTACAGGGGCCAAATGGCAATGGAAATGGCGGAAGGTTCCTCTGCACGTCTGCAACGGTAAGGGGAGGATCTAAGGTCCAGTCATCGTGCAGCCACCCGAGTTCCTGGGAACTCTTAAAAGCCTCAGCATAGCGGGTGGGGTACTCATGCATGTCATAGCCGATCTTCCCTATAACACCAGCGCGCACGTTGCTAGTTGCAGTAAACGCCTGTATTGCCATTTCGGCCCATGCCAGCGTATCTCCGTTTCCAACTAATCTATTTTTGCAAATGAAAAACCTGTACCATAACGCATAGACTTATATTACACTTTCCACATAGGCTTATCTTATTCTTTGTAAAACACAGAGAATTGACATAGAACAGAAATACAGATAACAAAACTTGCTTACCCGCTTGTGTAGTACACTGTGCCCTGTGGGTTCTGGAAGTAGGTAGAGACATGGCGAGCCACGAACAGGGTGTTATATGCGTGATAACAATTGAACCGGGCCATGTCCCAGATCCAGTTTAGGCACCTTAAACCTCGGGCGCTAAGCTCTCGGTCGTCGGCACGGCCCGTATCGATGGCTCCATCTGTCAAAAATGCCAAAATCCCTTGTGCAGAACCCACCAGTAGGTGTTCCAAAATGGCACCAGCGATATCGCCGGACAAATTGGACCACACAATTATGCTGAAGTTGCGCAGTAAGAACTGCAAAAACTCAAGCTCACCCCGTTGGAGCCAGGTGGCCTTCCCTTGCAACCGCAGTTGCGGAGGAGGGACATTGGGGACGATGGGGTTTATACAGCACAAAACCCCGACAATATCCAAGACAATTAACGCAGGCTTTAACACAACGCTGTGCAAAAAATTCAAAAAAACATACATTAATGCCTAGCCTTACATTTCCATGACGAATACAGAAAACCTATGAATTACGCCTACTTATCTATACCAAAATCGCCCCAAACCCTTGCTACAACGCAAGGTTCGTCTCTAAATAATAGGGATAGATGCAATCCTATTAAACCCTCGCACTAACCCGAGGTCCATAATTTACAATACGCATTTATGCAAAATATAGACATCAAAACAGCATAGGAGTGCAAGGAATGGCCTACCGATTTAGGGGCGTAGGGTCGCACACATCAACCACCGCCTGCGAAACATGCTCCATATTTTCTTGCACCTCATCGATTTTTGCCAATTTCGCATTCTTTCTTTTGATTTTTGGTGCCATTGTAATAGCCTTCAGGATTGTCACAGTTCAACACTTACAAACCTTCGCAAACCACACGCTCAATTCTTCCGCTCTTTATTTTCTCACTCTGCAACAGTCACAAATTCGAATTCACAACAGCTAACAGCCCCTTTTCATAAAAAACTGCTTACTTGTATGCGAGCATCACCGACTTGATATCCGATTTTAGCGAGACTTTCCTAAAATGGAACCCGAAAAATCAAGATATTAATGTGGCGGATCTCGCATGCTCCACTGTCCGAAATGATGTTAAACTACCACATCTTATCACCTCGTAATTGGGTAGCATTGATTACAGCCTGTTCTACAATAATTCACAATTTTGTTAGCTCTCCACATTTGACACAATCACATCATACTTCTTCCTATTCATTTACGCACTTTGTGGTTTTGCAGGATAGACGGAAAATGGACGCAATACTTTCAACACCTTTAACTTTAACAGGCCCATACGGGAGGGTAGTTAAGCAATTTGACTCTGCACTTGTAGGCATTAACTCCCCTTTGGACAGCGTAACCATAGCAGCGTCAGAAACGTCCCCAGAATGGCCAGAACAGTCGACGCGCACGCTAGACCTGGAGGCTGGGGACATAACTGAAGACCCCATTAACGAGGTTTCTATAGTTATGCACAGAGGTGAGCCCAAAACGCTTAAGGTTAGTTTCTTACTAGACAAAAAGACACACGATGCCATAAATCAAGTCCTGCAAGACAACATCACTGTCTTTGCATGGTCCTACAAAGATATGCCTGGGCTTGATCCTAGGCTAATCCAACATAACATAATCTTAGACCCGTAGATTAAAGCAGTTAGGCAAAAGGTACGGAAAATTAAGCCAGAAATCGCGCTAGCTATGCGTGATGAAATCACCAAACTATATCAGGCTGGTTTCATCCGTGCAGTCGATTACTCGGATTGGGTATCTAACATTGTGGTTGTGCCGAAGAAGACCGGAAGCATACGCATCTGTATAGACTTCCGGGATTTGAACAAGGCTACAATCAAGGATAACTTCCCACTACCAAGTATCGACCAGCTAGTCAATACGACAGTTGGGCATGCGCTCCTATCCTTTATGGACGGTTTCTCAGGCTATAACCAGATTCGCATCAACCTAGAACATCAATTGACCACAACATTCATGACGCCCTGGGGCACCTTTTGTTACACTATGATTCCTTTTGGTCTAAAGAACGCCGGGGCAACGTATCAACGAGCCATGACATACATCTTTAGCGATTACCTCTTAGGGAAATTGAATGATTACGTAGACGCTATAGCTGTTAAGTCTTTAAAGTCTGAAGATCATTCAGAGGACCTGGAGTTAGTCCTTAAAAGATGCTCCAAATACGAGCTCCAGATCAACCCAAAGAAGTGTGTATTCGGTGTCAAAACCAGACGCATGCTGGGATTTGTGGTGTCAGAAACTGGCATACGAGTTGACCCTGATAAGGTCAAAGCCATTGTCGAATTGGTGCCCCCTATAGAACTCAAGCAATTACGCGGGTTACAGGGACGATTACAGTTCATACGCCATTTCATCTCGAGATTAACCGATAAGCTGCACCCTATGCAACATCTACTCAAAAAGGGGGTTACTTTTGAATGGACGGAAGACTGCCAGCATGCTTTTGACAACCTCAAATAGGAATTGCAACATTTACCAATGGTTTTCCCACCACAAAGGGACTTACCATTCTACATTTACCTCGCAACTTCGGACGTAGCGTTAGCAGCATTGCTTTGTGAAAGGAGAAATGATGGGTCGGAAGTGCCCATCTACTACTTGAGTCATGCTCTATGTGCATACGAAACGAGGTACAATGAAGTCGAGCGTAATTGCCTAGCATTAGTTTTTACGCTCAAAAAGTGTAGACATTACCTCTTCCGTAGCCAGGTTAATATCATTGGTAAAAATAACATTCTTAGGACCATTACACAGAACCTATACGAGAGTAGTAGGATAGCTCGCTAGAAGGCTATCACCGCAGAATTCGATCTGCACTATATTGGCCAATCCTCTACGAAAGGCCAAGCGATAGCCAACCAGTTAGTAACGGCACCAATTAACAATCACGCAACCATAGAACCAGAATTCCCTAACGAACATGTACATAGTGCAAGCCCTGTCTTAACAGGCCTCGAGGCAACGTTGTATTTTGACAAAAGCTCAACTACTAGAGGTGGCAGTGCTGCCACCATTATTACGCTATCACCTGAGGATGTGCGTCTACACACTTATCGCTTGACCTTCCCCTGTACAAACAATGTGGCAGAGTACGAGGGGCTCCTCAGGGGATTATTAACTGCCAGTGAACTAGACGTTCGACACTTGGTGATTAGGGACGATTCGATGCTTTTCATAAATCAAATCACAGGAGTCTACACCTGCAAGGCTATACACTTGTAACCCTACTGCGATAAGGCTAAAGATCTTCTACGACGATTTGCGACCATTGATGCCCAACATGTACCGCGCACTGACAACATGCTGGCCGACGCATTGGCCACACTGGCTCTAAACATGCCTTCACATCTGTTTGACACCTGCCCTGCATTGATAATAGATTGCATAGACCCTATCATTCAGGTGGCACAAATCTCTACTCTTATCGAGGAAAGCACACCTGAATGGTATGATGATATTAAAACTTACCTTTTACAAGGCGAGTTACCACCTGAATTGACACGCGCGCAAAAGGACGCAATTTGCAAATGAGCTAGGCAATACGTCATCATGGGAGACAGTACTCTTTGTAGATGCTCTTTTGATGGCGTGCTACTTACTTGCATCATCAAAAACCAAACGCAACCCATAATCGACGAAGTTCACGAAGGACTATGCAGTGGTCACATAGCACCATGGGCTATGGCCCTCAAAATCCGTCGCTTAGGATACTACTGGCCACGCATGGAAAAGGATTGCCTGACAAAGGTTAAAACATGTGACACATGTCAGCGGCACATGAATCTCATACACGTGTCACCTACAGAATTACATACAATGCAGATAACATGGCCATTCCAACGATGGGGACTCGACATCATAGGCCCCATCACGTCGAAATCTTCCGCAGGTCATAGCTTCATTATAACTACTACTGAGTATTTTACGAAGTGGGTAGAGGCCATTCCCCTACGGAAGATCACATCCCAACAGATTTGCCATTTTATCTTAGACAATATAGTAACCAGATTTGGTCTCCCGATGACTATCGTGACCGACAATGGGCCACAGTTTAGTAGCACAGAAACCAAATCCTTCTGTGATAACCTAGGCATTAGACAATCTTTTTCTTCCTCTTACTACCCACAAGCGAATGGTCAAGATGAAGCAACGAACAAAGNAGTGCTGCCTCTCGAGTTGCAAATTCCTTCTCTGAGAATGGTCCTCTCCATCATTATAAATGAGGCTCAACACACTGAGTCTTGGATAATGGATTTGGATTCAGTAGAAGAGAAGCGAACACAAGCCCTTGACACGATTGAAAAATATCAAGATAGACAGAGATAGAAACATCATCACAACCTTCAGCAGCGCCCAATCAAGAAAGGAGATTTAGTTCTCAAGGCCTTTCGCGAACCAGTAGGAAAATTCTCTGCGAATTGGGAGGGCCCTTTCTTGGTGACCGACGCATACAACAACGGAGCATTCAGGATAGCAGACGTCAATGGCAGTGAATTACCGAACCTTGTAAATCACATGTATCTGAAGAGGTATTACATTTAGCAGCATCTCTAATGTGAATGCGCAGGTATGGCATTGATCGTCCGCTATGACGTTAAACTGGCAACCATCGTCCGCTACGACGCTAAACTGGAAACCATCATCTGCTAGGACGCTAAACTGGCAACCATCGTCCGCTACGATGCTAAAATGGCAACCATCGTCCGCTATGACGCTAAACTGGCACTCCCTGCATGCATTTTCCACGACGCTAAACTGGCACGTCATGACTGTCCGCTACGACGTAAAACTGGCAATGTTGTACAGGTCCGCCAAGACGAAAAACTGACATCTTTTGCACGCGTACGCCACGATGCTAAACTAGCACCGGCTGTTTGCTATGACATAAAACTGGCACAAGTAAGCAACCGTCTGCTGAGACGTAAAACCAGCACAACTTTGTCCTTGGGTCATGACGCGAAACTGACATCCACAACACGGTCTGCTGAGACCATAAACCAGCACCGACATCGTCCGCTACGACGTAAAACTAGCGCATCTCAGTCCGCCCAGACTTTAAACTGGGACCATGGTCTACTAAGACTTAAAACCAGTAATAACAGTCTACCAGGACTTAAAACTGGGACTTACAGACTGCTGACAGGCATATCAGGCAAGCGTGATCATCTTTGTACAGTTGCACAACAAACAGGGTAGGACACTGGGACAGTTCCAGCATCACCACCCCACCGGCATCCTACTGATTTCTCGGACAAGCTAAGAGGCATCTTATTGATCCCTCGGAGATGTTGTCACTGTGCCCACTGCAATGGTGGTACCTTTGAGAGTTTAGTCTCGCTAGCAGGAGCCCCGACGACATCCTCGTCGACAAAGACCTCAGGGACCTCCATCGATCATTGCTATCAGACGCTGGCTTCGCAGATTCATCTAGCTAGTTCTCTGCACATCCAGTTAGGTGCACTGTGTCTGATGCCTTTTGGCGATGATATGCTAGGCCAATCGTCAGGATTGGCGGCGTTGGCCTGGCGCTACAGCTTTTTCTTCATGGACCGATTGCTTTCTTCATGGGCAATACTGGTTTCGACAACCTCGTCTCAAATTCCCACAAGCAATGGCATTCTCTGTTTTCTCCTGTGGTTGTAGGTTACTTGTTTCAAGGATGTCGTTCAAAGATGCATTCATCTAAGCGGTGAAGTACAAACAGCGTTTTGAGATGGCTGTTCAGGTTTACCTGTCCACGTAGAAGTACATCCTTAGCTTCTATTTCATTTCATTTCATTCCTACCATCTGCTTCCTGTATATAATAGCTACACACGCAAACACTCATCCTTCATACTCGCACTACAATCTAATCCATACATAATCAAATAGTGTAGCAGAGATATCGCAGAAAGTGATGCGTCGTGCTCCTTTTGCAAGTATTCCTGCTATAATCTGTAACAGAGAAATCTCAGGCTGATGCGCTACGCTCGCTTGAAAGCATTCCTGTTGACACAGATGTGCGTATGTTTCTGCGCGTTCCGTAAGCATATACCATACTCCCATCGTCCTGACCTATTTTCCGTAAACCTATTTTCTGTCACATCATTTTATCTCCCATGCCCTACAGCTTTGCTCTTCCATGTTGATAGAGCAACACTTGAGTGACCATGGATGGATGTTGTTCTTGCTTCCACCAATTCGGTGTTTCGTATTCTTTGTTGACGTCTTTTGGGCAAGCCCTCTAACTGTCAACAAAGAGGGGCCATTGAAACACCGTGGAAATTGTGCGTCGGCCTCAGGCAAAGATTCGCAATTCAGGTGACAGCGCATATCAGTTTTTGTTCAAGGACAAGTTTACGCTTTGTTACGCACGACAGCGTAATGAGCCCCAAAACAGTCAAAGGAAAAATCCAGAAAGGTGCAATAGCTCAACCCTTTCCTTTTGGCATGCAGATAACTCATTTTACACTCGTTACACAACGTTGCATATCAGAGCGTAATGCATCGCCAAGTTAAACATTGTTTACGCTTCATTACGCTCGGCAGCGTAAGAGATCGTAAAATAGCTTGCGTTCATTGTTGCATGTTACGTTACGCTCATGCACACAATGCAACGTGAATGAGCGTAATATCACCAAAAGATAGTTGAAACATGCCAGACGCACATCTGTTTTTCACACGCACAATATGCAAACAAGCGTATTGTGCGTAGTCACAGTTTGACACAAAATGGTCAAGAGTACCCGAAATGTTCGGGATACACGTCATCAGGGTTGCGCCTTTTCCACAGGACATCATAGCCTATAAATACCCCAGTTGACAAAGATACAGTGGGGAAAAATAAAAATAAAAAAGGCATTTCTTTGAGAACAGGAGCACTTATCACTTTGAGCAGAGATACAGAGAGTAGCGCTTTAGCAGTTTTTGACAACAGCACCTTCCCGCAGAGTTAGAACACAGTTTACCTGAGCATTGACAGCAAGAGATGATCCGGAGATCATCTGGACAGATCTATCAATCAGACGCAGTTGATTGATAGGTGTTTGAGCTTGACCTTCCTTGTGCTCCACCAGTGATTCCCAAGGTAGACTAAGCTTCATCTTCCATTCTTTGTAGCAAAAGTTTTTTTTCCCCTTGTCATTTTGTGTGCGTTTACACAAGGCAATCGGGATCTTCCTGTTATAACTTTGTGTACTGAATACACGAATTGCTTCTTTGAGTCAATGTCTGCATCCTCAAAACATGTACCTCACTGAATCTGATTTGCGTTTGTCGTATTAACGTTATCATCGTTGTTGCAACCTTAATTACGTGATCTTTTCTCCGTTTGCGATCTATCGAATCAAATCGCGCCACGGGATATTTACAACCTTAAACCATTTTACTGATTAGTAAGTCCCTGTCTGATCGACAAGACCGTTCAGTGCATCACAGATTCGTTTTCTAGCATTGCCCTCGCGCGGATCCGTGGTTAAAACTGTGTACACGGAATCTCGATTGGTATTTCCAGCTGCCAACGTTTTTCGCTGTTACACCAGTGGGGGCAGAAGACATGCCTGGCTCCCCCTACCCCCCACCCCCCTCCACAGAGCCAAAATAAGCCGTGAGCGGCGATCGCGCCGCTGAAGGTGGAGGGCCTCGAGGAAGAAACGCGGCAGGTTAACGTAGGTGCCATCCTTCAAGCACCTAAGGAAAGTGAAATGCAACCCCTGGAGTTTGGACACATTCCCCGACTGCATAAAGTATCGTTCGACCAAGACGGCCGCATGAGCCCAGAGGCGCGGAAGGGACGTCTGAGGGACCTGACAACTCTGCGTTCTCTGGGAAAACCCCTCGAAAAAGGTCGCAGAGTTATGGAGGCCACGAGAGGTTGGCAGGATGACCTCCCCAGCGGTCAGGACCCCTAGGTAGTTGGCCAGGGCAGCCTCCATCAGGCGAATTACTCGGCCTCGGAAGAAGGTCTGATCGCTGCACCAGTTAGTAAAGAAAGAGTTGTCAGGAAGGTCAGGATCCCTGACCAGCCTCTGTAGCAGGGCGGCCCATCTGCATTGGCAAACCATCCACCAAAGCTCCTCGTCTGCCTGGAAGTCTGCGCAGTCAGGTTTGTAAGTCGGCGTCTGCCCATAGCGGCCCCAATCTCACGCCACGCCCGACAGGTCTGCTGGATAAGTTGCTCGGGGGGGGGTAGCTGCCTGTGTAAAAACTGTGCGATTCCGTGCCTTCCAGGCATGCCAAAGTAACAGCGCCGACCAGGAATCGCCATCATATTGCTGTGGGGGGGGGGGGGTCTTCTGCATGCGCACCAAGTGGTGCTCATGCAGGGGCAGTCATAGATAAAGTGGTTCAGGGTCTCGGGGCCATGGCCACAACGTGGACACATGGGGTCCTACAGGATGTTGTGCTGCTGCAAAAACACACGCACGGGGAGCGCGGAGGATTTGAGCAGCTAGAGAAAGATTTTGACTTTCTCAGGGAGCCACCCGCACCAAACCACCAGCCAACCGTCCTCAGGGGGGTATTTATGGGTCAAAAGGACGTGCGGCTAGAGGTGGATCCAGTTCAGACTCAACATCCGCCACACGTGCCAACAGAGAGATAGCCAAGGCCTCGAAACATGTGATCTAGATAGCCAGAGCGTGTGCTTCTGATGAACGATACGGCCCCACTGACTACACTCCCCCCGAGCACGAGTGAGCCGGTTGACCAGCCGCTGCTGCCCCATCGCACACTCATCCTTGAAAGTCATGACCCCCAACCCCCCCGCCGTACAAGGATGGGCCGCGCGATGCCAATTGAGAAGATGGAGTTTGTTGTTGCTCTAGAAGTGCGTGATTTTATGCTTTTGATTATGATACAATGTTTTGTTCATTTAATCTTTTAATGGATCTGTAATAAATTCTAGTTTTTCTAAGATTGTTATTTTTTTTCAGCCTGCAGAACAACCTAAAAAATGAAATGATGAAAAGTAGATGCCTAAGACAAAGGTGGGTAGTTACAATTCAAGTTTTTTTTACATAACATGGTTAGCTATTTAGGATTTTACGAGTTCCTTTTGGTTCTTATGTTGTTTTTCTTTCAGAAACATAAAAAACGGAAAGAAAATTCCTGAAGATAAGGATGCTGGAATCTTGTAATAGTTGGGGATGTTTGTGGTGGGAGATTTTATCTAATATCTTTAAAGCAAAAGCATCAAGTTTTTAACATAAACAATATACATGCATAAATTATCGAAATTGTAGAGTATGATGAGCAAACTGATGAATCAGGTAGCAACAGTTATTCAAATTAAATTATGAATCATAGATTGGAATTATTGCATATCAGCTTCATTTCATGAAGAAAATTATCAAAATTCATGGATGAAAAAGATGCTTAATTAGATGATGTGTTCATTTTGAGAAACTTCGAAATCAATTCTTTTACGTGAATTAGGTTGTGAATATTTTTTAATTCTTTAAGTCATTATCAGAGGTACATGGTTTGATTTAAGTTACTATGGTCTCTGGACACTCTTCCATTATGATTTTTTTATAAAAAAAAGATCAATGATGCATGGTTCAATTAGTTAGCACATGAGGCTTATGATTGTGCAAGTCATGAATTTGATCTCCATAGGGTATGAAACACTAATACATTTTTCTTGCATATATCGACATAGTATAGTTGTATGTTATGGGAACATATATGGTCAATAGGTTTGTTTTCTTTGGCCACCTCTACCAACTACAATAGCAAAATCTACTATAAGTTGATCAACTTTGTGGTTGTAATTTAATCAATAGCCAATTTGCCAAACACAAATTATACACATCTAGTTACATATATTTGTAAGTTAACCAATAAAACACCAATAGCCAATTTGCCAATGCAAATTATACATTATATACATCTATTTATATGTATTTGCAACGTAACCAATAAAACACCAGTACCTAGTTTTTCAATGCAAATTATACATATCTTTTTACATGCAAGTATTGTGCTTGTAAGAGTTTTTTTTCTAAAAAAATTTAAATTTTAGTCTTTTAAGGTCAAACATACAACAACAAAGGATGTTATGGTAAAGTCAAAAATATTTAGATGTTCAAAGCAAGTTTTGATATTTTTTTATGTAAAATTTGTTTTGGAGCAAGTGAAAAAGAAATTATATCAATAAAATAACAGTTTAAGTACAACAAGATTATTCTTGGATCTTAACAATCAAGATGAGAGTATTAAATTTTAAAATAATATCCTTACTTTACAATGTGGGTTAATACTTGTCTTAG
>MNCI01033682.1:598206-626978 GCA_015680685.1 Gnetum montanum | reverse complement strand
CGTATGGTGGAGTGTAGGGGTACCTCGCCACTCATCACTTACCAATATATTTTCAAAGAGATAAAAGAATAAAAAAAAAGCATCATAGGAACTATTATCATGTGCATGGAAATGATGCTAGATGTATTCATACATGTCTATTGACATTAGTTGCACCAATCATGTACTAGTGCACCATACCATTTAGTGCACACATTGTCTATATACCCCTTGCCCTAATAATGTGATGGAATAATCCACTTTTTTCATGAAACCCAACATCCTAGATCTATAAGACCTTATATACCTTGAGGTACAAGGATGGTGTAGCTAGCCTTTGGTTACCATGGCTAGCTCCACTTAGCTACTATTTTCCTCTTTCTCATCCACTAATCTACCCAGTCTATTGAGGATCGTAGAAATTAGAAGGAGGGGAAGGGATGAATAAGTTTTCCAAATAAAAAATTCTTTAAAAAGATCACACATCAATGTTACATGATTCCTATACTTGGGTACTCCACACTTGGAGGGTAGATCGCTTACATACCTTTGGACTTTGTTTCCCTCAAAATGTGGTTTGAAGGATATCATACCCTGTACAAGCTTTAATCTCTACTTCAGAGTGATTCATCACTACAAATCCACTTAACCTAGCTAGGTCTTGACAAGCTTAGAATGTGGTTTTAGTTATCCCACAACCTTTACAAATTGAGCTCCACTTCAAAGTGTTGTGATGCTACATTAACCACTTGATCCCTGCAAGATCTTGACAAGCTCAATGATGATGCCTTCTCACAAGAAGTGCATCAACCCTAATAGGGCAACAAAAAGAGAAGTGAAATCACAAGAAAAGAATGTAACTAATTTATAGAGTCCTTGTAGTTAAAGCTCACTTTAATACAATAAATACTAGAAGCAAATGATAGTTCAATGAAGAAAAAATTCCAATTTCAAAGAATAGACAATTAGAAGCTTGAATATGAATAGTGTTTGCATCTTTCCCAAGAGAATGAAGTCTTCTTATATCCTCAAAGTTTCCAAAAATACCTTGAACTTCATGCAACAACTATCTAATGGCTAGTGAATATGTATCCTTCAAGATTGGGATGTCTCTCTAAAATTAACTTTAAATCTAGGGATATGTCTCTTTTGAAAGTGAGACATATTCTTTTCAAAGGAGATGTCTTCTATTTTTAGAAGATGTCTACTCTTTAGGGAAGAGACATCTCTAGGGAGACGTCTCTTCTATAGGGTCGAAAAATAAAACTGCTTGTTCAAATGTTGGAAGTCTTTGGATGCCTCCAAGAAAGTTCCCATAGATCCTATAACTTCCTAGACTCATGAAGATGAGCCAAAACACTCCAAAATATGCCAAAACATCCAAGAATCATCCTTAACAAAAGTCAACACAAATAGACACATTTAGCTTCCTCTCAATCTTTCCCTTGATCCTAATTTGCTTATAAAGTCCTTGTCCATGATATCCATGCTTCCTTGAGTCCTTGTCCATGTTCTTGTCCTATAAATACAGTAACCACACAAACATCTTTTGTTCTCCATTTTCTTTAAGATTTTGACATACCAAAAGGTCAAAAATCTTCCCCTTTTTGGTAATGCCCACAACTTAAGAAAATGTGTGAGTATAATCCTGAAATCATAAAATATAGCTACTCATCACTTCTTCCCATTTTTGGACATGAAAAAAAAGGGAAAAAATGAAATAATCAAGATAGATAAATTCTAATGGTAGTCATGGTGATTGCTAAGATAATGGCGCTAAGGTTTAAGGTAAATTCTAGAGAGCACATGAAATCTAAAAATGAGACTATAAAGAGCAAAACCTATCCTTAAAATAGAAACATCATAAAAACTCTTCCCCTTTGTGGACAGCACCCAAAAGAATGGGATCATGAAAAGGATCTATCCAAACAACTACAAAATTATTTTAGAGACTAACATTGATTGACAATCCCATAGAGATATAGTTAGCTTTGAGGAATACACATATCTTAGCATTATTTTCATAGAGCTAATGATGAAAATATACATTTCATTAAGAGATTCCCTTTATCTATTAAAAAAAAAGTTAAAATTAATGAGCCATAACTAATCGAAACAAAACTTAAAGTCCAAGGGTATTTAAAAACTAGAGGCTGAAGTTCAATGTTTGAGCATTTACGATCATGTAACCTGTCTATTTGAATCAATAAATCATTAATAACAAATAAACCAATATCTCATGATTCTATAATCATCTAGTATTCTAGTCCTTTTGAAGCATCAACAAAATGATAAGGCATAACAATTTCATGATAGGTAAAACATGCGTATTCAATTTTAAAGGAAAATTAATACATCCTTATTATATCAAAAGATTAAACACAACCAATCATCTTTTTACCAAAAATCATAATCTAATATATGAAAATCAGGTTGAGAACAAAAATAACAAATATATATATATACCTCATTTCTTTCCAAAAGAGATCATGAACACCTATTTTAGTTACAATCTTCCATTGAACACTTGAGATCTCTAAGGTGAGAACTTCTCAACTCATATTTGCAATAAGGGCCTCAAGTACTTAAAAAGATATATTCTTCACATAAAAAAGGTAAAATAATAAATAGAGCTCACAAGTAAGTTTATATAACATATAAAGATCAGGGTTCTCATCATAAAAGTTCATATTTAGGTAAGGATTTTAAATAAATATCCTCTTTTACTTTTAAAACATTACTAAATGAATATGCTCTTCCTTGCCCATTTTTAGCTAATGGAGTTGGAGTGGAAAGCCTTATTTCTTGAGTTTCTTTTAGTAAGAGTCTCAAAAGACTCCCCCTACATGGGTGGCCTATAGATGATAATTTTTGATGAGGTATAGGCTTCCACTACATATATGCAGATATCCTTCTTTTGGATCAACTTGATCTTTTATCATCAAGTATTTCCCTTGTAATGCAATATTAAGATCAAGTGTGGAGACTAGGGTCTCCATTTCATAATGATTCCTTTTTCAATGATTCTTTTCTCAGAAGATTCAAGAATTTCATCAAAGGTACTAATTCAAATTCTTCGATTATCATACAACAAAAATCTTCCAAAAGAAATTTGACTTTGTGATTTCAAAACAAACTCATATCTTAAGGAAAAAAGCTTTTTAGTTCATGAAATTTAGGGAAGGATTTTAAACTACTTGAAACTAATATATCAAAAGATTATTTTTTAATAAAATTTTTAAAAGTTTACAAGTACCACAAATGTCCATTCAAAATAAGATTAATCATATCGCTCATACATTCACAAAAATAATCATAATCAAATATTCCAACACTACCAAATATCTTCTCTTTTAAGCACTTATCTTAACATTTGTAGATTATTGGAGCTAACATCGCATAGCTTGAAATAAAGTAAGCACACATAAACATAATTTAGTCTTTCTTAATTCTCCAAATTAAACACTGACACAATATTTAGCAAGTAAGAAAATAAAAACCTACCTTGACTTACCTTACTTGCAATTGAGAATTAAGGTACCTAGAGTGGTAGAGAATGAGATTCCTCTTTTGAGGTTTCTCTTCTTGTATAAACTTCTTCAATTTTCAAGGCATGTCTCCCTTTCAAAAATTGGCTAGATAGTGTCTTCTCATTATCAAGTTCCTTCCTCTTAACTCTGCAAAGTTTTCAAACTCCCTCATTCTTTCAAGTTATCCAATATTTCTTGACTCCTCTCTGATTTGTTTGTCTATCCTTTCTTATCCAGTGAAAAATACTTTCTAGGGACATTCAGATAAGACCAAGGAGTCTTATGATATGACCAAGTACTCATGTGATAATATTTTAAATTACACTCCCTTTGTTTATGCCCAAATTTATGACAATAATAACATCTAATCTTCCTATTGTAGTAAAAGTGATTATAATGATCAAACCTTCATGGTGCTTTTGATTGGTTTGAAGTTGCTTCTAATTAGGATGTAGTACCTCTTATCAATTCAATCTTTGGAGAGTCCTTTTGTTGGAATGGAGTTAGTGAAAATTCCTTTTCTTGGGAACAATATCTAGCCCACTTTTATCTTGTGAACTTCTTCCTTGTCCAAGAACCATCTAAAGGGATTCTTTTTCCTTTACTAGCCTTTCATTCACAAGTTTGTCATTTACAATTTTTTCCTCAGCCTGCTCATAAGACAAGGTTATCTTTTCATTCTCATCCCTTAGGTCTAAGATTTATGTTGTAAGATTAGAAATTTTCGTATTTAATAAGGAAATTTCTTAAACCTTTTTTTTAAGTTCATTGTTCAACTTTACACAAAGACTTTCTAGCTTACAAAATTGATCATACCTTTCTTCCTAATTGATCATCATCATTATAAAGGCCAACATCATCATCTATGAGAGCCATATAGATGAGATGAAAATATTTTGAGATGTCATCTAACTCTTCCTTGCCTTGTTCTTCATCATCCTAGCTTGTGAAGAAATTTTTTGCTTTTTTATCTTCTTAAGTTGATTCCTCCTCATCATCCCAGCTTGTATGGATGTTACTTCTTCTCATTTATTCACTATACTATTTCTCTTGAAACTTGTAAGCATTAGGACATTCGGAGGCCATATGGCCTCTTCCACTACATATCCACCATTCCATAGAAAAAATCTCAAAATGTAAAAGTTTAGATTGCTTACCTTTACTCTTACATTTTCTATTCAAAATGTTGCTGATGAGTTGAGTGCATCTACCCAAGATGAATACCAAAACTATGAACCTCATGTGCTTAAAGAATTTTTGCATTTAAAACCTCCAACATGTAAAGGTGATCCCATTGAACATTGTTGACTTGATGTATGATCCTCCTTCCATTTTTTTGCTCTTGAATTATTACACTCAAAACTACGAGTATTGGGATCTGATACCACTTGAGGATCGTAGCACTTAGAAGAAGGGGGATGAATAAGTTGTCCAACTCAAAAAATTCTTCAACAAAAGCACACACCAATTTTACATGATTTCCCAACTTGGGTATTCCACACTCATAGGGTAGATCACTTGCACATCTCGGGACTTTGTTTCTCTCAAAGTGTGGTTTGAAGGGTAACACACCCTATATAATCTCTAAGCTTCACTTTGGAGTGATTTTTTGTTGTGAATCCACTCAACCTAGTGAGGTACCAAAAATCTTAGAATGTGGTTTAAAGGATCCCACAACCTTTACAAATTGAGCTCCAGTCTAAAGTGTTGTGATGCTGCACCAACCACTCAATCCCAATAGGATCCTGATAAGCTCAATGACGATTCCTTCTCATAAGAAGCGCATCAACCCCAGTGGGGCTAAAAAATAGAAACAAAATCATAAGGAAAGAATGTAACTAATTTACAGATTCCTTGTAGTTGAATCTCACTTTAATGCAACAATAAATACTACAAGAAAATGATAGTTCAATAAAGAGAAAATTGCAATTTTAGAGAATAGACAATTAGGAGCTTGAATATGAATAGTGCTTGCATCTTTTCCAAGAGAATGAAGTCTTCTTATAACCTTGAAGTTTTTGAAAACATCTTAGAATTCATGCAATGACTATATAATTGCAAGTGAAGACATCTCCTTTGACATTGGGACATCTCTTTGAAATTGACTTCAAATCTAGGAAGACATCTCTTCTAAAAGTGAGACATCTTCTTTCCAAAGGAGACATCTTCTATTTTTGGAATATGTCTACTCTTCAAAGGAGATATGTCTCTTCTATAGGGCCCAAAAATAAAACCACTCATTTTGATGTTGGGAGTCTCTAAATACCTTCAAACAAGTTCCCATAGACCCTATAACCTCCTAGACTCATCAAAATGAGCCAAAAATACTCTGAAATATGCCAAAACATCAAAGAATCATCCTTAACAAAAATCAACACAAATAGATACATTGATCTTTCTATCAATCATGCCCTTACTTCCAATTTTCTTATGAAGTTCTTGTCCATGATATCGATGATTCCTTAAGTCCTTGTCCATGTTCATGTATTGTAAACACAACAATCACATAAACATCTTTTCTTGTCCATTTTGACATACCAAAAGGTCAATATCTATCCTCTTTTTCTACTTTCTATTCTCCCTTAAATACTTTATTCACTACACCTTTGTTTCTTGCACCCTTTATGACACAATAGCCTAGCCTTATCATATCCAATACCATCATCACTGGCTCAACACAACATAGCTAAAACTATTACTACCACTACTAAGCATGGCTAGTTTAGCCAACAATAGTGCACCTAGGTGTAGTCATTACCAATAGAACTTGCGCTTATTCCACCTTGCACCTAAATCATACATCCTCTTATTCCTTATCCACCTAATCCTTGAAAAAATAAAAATTAATTAAAGCTAGGAATACAAAGGTAAGTCACCTCAATGTCACTAGTGTATGTGTAGGTGCCTCCATAGTGTTCCATACTCCTTATCCATATGTCATCTAGCAAGAGTTATCTTAATCCATAGCACATCCTCTACCCTTCCTCTTATCTCCACGTAGTGTCATGCTTTTTAATCATATATTAAAGATAATGCACTTTAACAAATGAATAAGATTTCTAATTTTCCTTCATTTTATCTATATGTCTTCAAAAACTTTTATTGACATAATATCCTACATCACTAAGTGATGCTAATGTGGCATCATTATCATCACATTAGTACCTCATTTTGTCATTTCATGTCTTATCCTTGTTGTCCAAGATGTCTAACCAAAATCCCAAAATAGCATCGAACTAATCTAAACTCACTTACAATCTTTGCAATTCATCTATTATCTATCAAAAATGGATTTTATTTTTAACTTAATATTAAAATATCTAATTTAATTATTAGGTTGCATCAAATAGGTAATTTTTTAATTTTTTTAACTCTTGTGTTTCAAATTTCCCTCCATGTAACCATGACCTTACCTTATGCTTTGCAAGCTATGAACTCCACCATCCTCAACCAATTGCCTCAATCACATACCTTCAATGAATCCCACAAAGAAGTTACTAAGTCTCTCAATAAAGACTCAATTAATTCATTTTCCTTAAATCCTTTAGAATCATTAAACTAATTCCTAGATATAACAGAGGAATAATTAATCTTTGAAGTCAATCTTTCCTTCCTCAACTAAGAGCTAATTTTAACTAATGATCCCCTTGTCAACTTGCTAATCTTTAACCATGGAAACAAAGAAAATACACTAAAACTAGAAGAAAACCTATCTAAAATGCTTAAAAATTTCATCCTAGACAGACCACAAAAAAATTCTATTCCCTATGCTTAGGGATATAATGATATGGCTAATTTAGACCTTGTCTTTATCCAGCATAACATCATTCTCAAGTAGGATTTCAAGCTAGTTAAACAAAATTATAGAAAAATTAAATTTAATCTAGCCTTGTCCATTAAGGATGAGATCATCAAGCTTTACAACTCAAGCTTTATACAATGCTATAAATTACTTGGAATGAGTTTATAACATGATAGTTATTCCTAAGAAAAATGGAGCCATTAGGATATGCATCAATTTTCATGATCTCAACAAAATAACCTTGAAACATGACTCGACATTGTCCAACAGAGATCAACTTACAAACACAATAATAAGTCATTTGTTACTTAGCTTCATAGATAATTTCTTAAGTTATAACCAAATACAAATCAATCCCAAACATTAACATTTTATAACTTTTATGATCCCATGAGAAACATTTTTCTATACAAAGATTGCTTTTGTACTTAAGAATTTTAGAGAAACAAATCAATGAGTCATGACATTTATATTTAGTGATGGCATTCAAAACCTTTCATGATTATTTGGAGAATCTAACCATAAAATATACCATAGCAACAAACAATACCATTGATCTAGACATACTCCTAATTCAATGAGACCAATACAACCTACTCTAAATCTTAAAAAGTGCATTTTTAGTGTAGAAACAAGCACAATGCTAGGATTCTTAGTTCTAGATAATGATATTATAGTATATCCTAATAAGGTTAAAGTAATTTTGGACCTTCTACTACCCAAGTTCCTTAAATACATATGCATCTTACAAGGTTGACTCTATTCCATTTGTTTTTTCATATGTAACCTTACCAATCAATTTCATTCCCTATCTCATCTTCTCAAAAAATATACAACTTTTAACTAGGACTTGAAGTTTTAAGAGGTCCTTGATACAATCAAACATTCTTTAATCAACTTTCTAGTGCTTCATCTCCCTTAGTTTTATTTTTCTTTTTGTTGGTATCTCTTCAAATCTAGTTATTCTATTGCCATCATGCTTTGCCAATGGTGTAAAGATGGTGTAGATCTTCTTGATTATTATATCTCTCATTCATTTTCAAGCTATAAAACATGATATAAAAATATATAAAATCTTTTTTAGTCTTTATTTTTTCTCTTTAAACAATGAAGACACTACTTACTGGAAACAAAGATTTATATCATATGTCATGATAATGTCTCACAATCCATAGTTGTTAATCCTTACGATAACAATTGCATGGTAAAATGGAAAACACTATTAATCAAGTTTTACTTATCCTATATTTTTCAATATTCTATTGAGGGTTAAGACATAGTAGATCTTCTTACATTAACCCTACTAATGAGTCATGTTTTAGTAGGCCTCCAATATTAGATTTGCATTATTGGATATTCAATATTGGGGCACAACCTCAGATGTGAGGGATCTAATATTGCCTCATCCATGCTAGCCTATAAATACAACACTTGGGTGCATGGTTTGGATATATATTTTAGATGTAGACATAGAGAAACTTTGTTAGTTTGTTTCCAATGCGTGTCTATAGTGTGATGTTAAGTGATTGTACAACATCTTTATTTGAGTGCGACGTACTTGGACATGTTACATGTTTGGAAATAAAGATTGAGATTACTTTCATCAGTGTAGCATCCACTTAGCTTTATTATTGTTAATTACTTAAATGCTTATTATTTTCCTTAGTTGATAATTATCATTCATTGTTCTTTATTATTTCTTTCATTAAGAAAAATAAGTATGACTAATCATTAGTGCTTAAGTGTAATTACTTGGTAACCTAGTAGTGTCATAGTTTGGTATGCCCAGCAACAATATGCTTGGTAATCCCAACGGTAGTTGCATGAAGTCTATGGCATGTATGATAGGTTAGGAATAGATACTCATCACATGTAGGCTAGTCTAGACTTTACTTTCCACTATTAATCAGATTGAATAATTAATTTCTCTATTATTGTTAGGAGTAGCATAAGGCTACAATAACATCATTTATCATATGCCTTACTTTGGACTAAACCATATGTAACAAAGCTACCACTACTCCAAGTGGGAAGATAGCAAAATATGATCAATACATAATGATCTAGATGCCACAACTAGTCCCATCCATGGAATTTGACTAGATCATGCGTAAACACTTGTGATTCGTATGGTTGAGCATAGGGGTATTTGGCCCTCATCGTTGGTACCATTGCCACAAATGATGCTAGTTATCTTGATTAGTTATATCATAAATTATCACTATAAAAAAATTAATGATTTATCTTTTAAAAAATAGTAAGTCACACACATCATTAACTAACAACAATGTTTCTTTGACAAGGAAGCAATAATGCATCGTATGGAGAGAACATTCATTGAAGAACTAATGAGATATATATTGAAGAAGATTGGAGTGACCAACCTCATGTGAAAATTTCATATGTTCATGATCATCCTAACTACACTTAAGGACTACATTCACCTAAGGCAGATAAATATTAGAGGAGATGGAGTAAGTCCTTGATTGGGAAGGGCCTCAAGGCCTATGACCTCCTCAAAACCTAGAAAAGATAAATCAAGGGACCATGGGGAACACTCTAGGAGCCATGGTGACTCTCCCAATTCCTCATCTTCCTCTTCCTCTTCAACATCTAGTTCTAACAAGGATTAATGTAGGTGTAGAGATCGAGCTCTACTTTGGAATTGAAATAAAAATAGAAATCAAACCAAAGGGAAAAATCAAAGACATCAAAATGAGCATAGACAAAATCATCACAATCAAACAAATAGATAGAGAAATTTTCACCATGACAAGTTTGATGATAGTGAACCCTTGTTGACCACAAAGAGCATGATGTAGATCATAGAAGTAGCTAAAATACCCCACAGGCATCACAAGGAAAGTTGCATCAAAAGGCTTGATATGAATAACATTCCTAAATTTGTGAGAGACTATAATTCTGATCCACAACATCATTTACAATCCTTCCATGATGCCTACATCTTACAAAACATTGAAAGTGGATAGCAAAAGCTTAAGCTCTTTCCAAGGACACTAATAGACAAAGTTGAAATGTGGTATAGATTGTTGAAACCAAATTCAATCCATTGATGATCCACAATGCTAGAACTCTTCAATGAATAATACCAAACCTATGTGAGGGTGTTCAACCTAAGGAAATGAATCCAAGGATGGAAATAAGAACAACATGAACCCTTGGATATGGCCCTAGATAGATATTATTCTCTACTGTCTAGATGTCCAGGCCATATTTTTTCTCAAGAAGAGCATCTTTTTCACATCATAGATGGGCTTTGTAGTCAAATGAGAGAGACCCTTAGGAGATATGCTGAAGATCAATTATATGAACTGGAAATCCATTAGATCCTAAGGCTAATTGAGCATGTGGAAAAAGAAGAAGGAGAGCTATGTAAACAAGAGAATGTTGAGAAACATCACTAGAACCAAACTCTTCAAAAGAAAAGGGTCCATATCTATGATAAGGAAAAAGAGGCAACTCTGGATGAGGTGATTTCACAACAAAACTTGTCAGTACAAAAGTCTATCAATGAGCTTGAAACAAGGTTAGATAAGATGTTAGAATTGATAAATTATAAAGTTACAACTTGTGTAGAAACTATAGAGGAGAAACTACTGGAAAAAAAATCAAGTGATCACAACAAAAGGAGGAAAAAGAACCAAGAAACAGCTAGGAACACTTAACAATAAAAAGGAGAAATTACTATAGAAGAAGAGGCTATAGACTTAACCACTGAAGTAGATGATGGATGTGACATTAGACTATATGACCATCTAAAGGGTTATTTCCCAGTCATGTTACATCTATATGAGTATTGGGCTTTTTCATTGAATCCCAAATTCATACAAAAGCAAATGCCTAGGAACCTACCTTTTTCACAAGGTAATTATAGAAAGTATAACAACAAATTACACTATCCTAGTGGGACTTCTTACCAGCCTCAACACTATCATCCAATGCAGTGGTAGAACCCATAGTTGTGCGGGAGGCCATCATCAAACTAGTGTTCCCCATAGTGTTAGCTAGACTTGTCTGGATACTACGTTAAACAACTTATTTCCCCAACTATTTCTACTTCCTCTACCTCAAATTACTACTACCACTCTCTTGAATATCATCAACCTGAAACATCTTCTATGAGGTCACCACCTCACACCAATCACCCTCCTCAATATTTTCATACTCCTCTCCATCACATTTTCCAAGTAGCAACACAGGAAGGTTAAACACCACAACATCAATGAAAGAATGCCACTTGTGCTATGAGCATACATAGAAATGATAATGCCATTAGATCCCCACCACAATCTTGGAAATGCCCTTTCTTTAGGATGGTTCCCACACGTAAGCACAATACTTGTGGACCTACTAACTCATCCAAAATATCACAATGCCAATCAAGTGCACCATCCTTCCTTTAACAACTAATGTCCTCCAATCCTACACAAAGGCCAACATCCATCATTACTCCAACACTTGATAGAAATGATGAATCTAGCATTGTGAAGAGATAGAAGAATTCATACATCACTAATCATGATAAAGGATTTATTCATAGGCCAAATGTCTACAAAGTTAACAAAACTCCTATTCTCATCCATCGTACACTTCAAAACCAAGTGTGTGAGCAACAACCTATCTACATAGCTGCACTAAACTAGAAGATATCCAATGGCTTGAAAATGAAATTTTAACATTGTTTCACAAATGCATGGAGCTTTCCTACCCACTTATTAATTCTTGTCATGGTCAAAAATCTTAGTCATGTGGAAGATGCTCCATCCTAAATCAAGAATTAATAAGTGTTTTTCATCTTTTTGTCTAACAATGTTTTATCATTTTCTCATTTTTTATACCAATTTCTCCTATATTTTTTAATTTTCTTTGTTCACACTTTGTTTTCATTTCCTTTGTCAGTAATCTTGTTTGTGAATAACGTGACATCATGTAGCCCATTGAGGTAAGGTTTTCTCTATGTTGTCAAAGTCATGAGGGATAGATTCTCTAGACAATGAGGCCACATCACCCATCCATCCATTCCATTAATAAGAGGTTCTTACCATGGTCATAATGATATTCTTTTCCATTGTCAAACTAAGAATAAACTTGCAATCATTGTGCCTAGATAGAAAAGTAAAGAACCAAGTGGGAATGTAAAGGATGTGACATCAAGGGAACTTGTGGAATCTCTTTGATCACTGTTGTATGTTCTATCATGTTGCTAAAGTTGTAATTATATCATTGTAAATCTAACAAAAAATGAAAGTAAGAGTAAAATAAGTGCTTCCTTACCATGTGACTAGAAAGACATGTTACCCATGCTTGAAGGTAGTCCTTTGGTAAGGTTGACACATATACAAATAAAATGAAAGAGCACAGAATAAATTTCTGAGGATCCCACTAGAAAGAAATGTACCCATTCCTAAAGGTTGGTGACTTCTCAAAAATCAAAAAAAATCAAAAAGAAAGAAAAAAAATAAGTACCATGAATAAACTTCCCCCTTTGACAAAATGCCAAGTGATCTTATTCTTTATAATGATGGTAGTCTTATGGTTGTCAATCAAAGATATAAATAATGTGATGTCACTAGGAAATGGTTTGGACTTAGTTTGAATCTTGGAAAGAAGGGATAATGATTACTTTAACCATTAATAACACATAAGGACTCATTATGCCTATGGTACATCACAATTTCTACAATCCTTTCTAAAATCCATCTCATCTCATTGTCTATATGATCATAACTTGTGGTTATGTGTAACATAGAGTTATTTTCTCAAATTGGTGGATCTAACGTTTGTGTTTTTCTTAACAGGTATGCATTGCATTCAACCCCTTTGGTGCCTATAGACATTTTTAGGTGTGGTTATACAAGGGCATTAAAGGTTGTAGCCTACTTTGGGGAGGATCCACTTGTATAACTTTTGTAACTTGTACTTGTCTAACACAATCACATCATCTTGAACCTTCCAAGTGCATAAAAGTTAAATTCAAAACCTTCCCTTATCATACAACCTATCCATTCTATAACATGGATTTAATATCCTTTTCTTACATCTGCAAAAACTTTTAATTCCTATGATTCTATTTTTCAACATTATTATTGATGACCAAATATGTATTCTCACTTAACCTAGAACTTTGGAATCTATATAAAACCTTCCAACCAATCACATAGCTTCATTTTCCATGTTGAATGTCCCCATGAAATGCAATTTTAAGGCTCCCAATATTGAGTCCACAAAAACCTATAAATAGGACCCTCACGATGCTTCAAAACTCATTCTCATCAATTATTTTTTGGGGATTTTTTGCATTTTTCTCTCTCAATCAAGAGCTCTAAGCGTCCAAATTCCATACACAATATCTTTCTCCATACTACTCTAAGTTCCATGGTTTTTGAACCTGTTTGATCCTAGAGTGTTCAATTTTGTTGAGGAGGGGTGCCTGTGTGGAAAACTTGTGCCAGTTTTTCAAAATTTTCTATCTCTCAAAAGGTATTATAAGGATAAGAATGTTTAAAAACTTAATTATTTTAATGAACAATCAGTGGTATGTATGCTAGAACCTTTAATTATCTTGCCTAAGGAATCATAACCATCATTATAAGTCATACAAAATGGAAAAGAAGTCAATTGAGAAGGATCATAAAAGAAGTTAACACTTTTTGGGCATTTTTCTTGAAATTTTTCTAACTCTGCAAGCACATGAACTAAGAACTTAATGGAACTAATGATATGAGTAAGGTATAAACCTATTGATGATAAATGAAAAACACCCTAGTAACCCAGGATCCTTGATTGATTGTAGATGGCTCCAAAAAGAGAAGGATAAGAAGGACCTTCATAGGGTGTAAGCTAATGCTTGAGATGTGGTTAAGGCCACCTAGGAGAATAAGGTCCACTAGCTAAGCATGACAAATAGGAGGCCCAATCACTTAACATTCATCAAGAGGCCCCTATTATAGGGAAGTTAGTCTAGGTAAAGGCTACAGGACCATAAGGTCAAGCATAGGGACAACCCCTCACATTGTTCCAAGAATGCCTCCAAGCCATCCAGGAGTGATCCATGTTGACCATGGTCATCATGGAAATGAACTTTGGACCATTTATGGAATTTTTCTTTAAGGTGGTCAAAACTTAGCTTCAAGCATTGCCTTTATGGCACATTCTTTCTGAATGTGGTGAATGGTACCTTAGTAAGATGTACTAATTTTGGCACAATAAAGAGGAGGGCATCATCCTTAACATTGGCAGAATCTTTGTTTCTTTCTTAGTCAAGGCTATTGCAGAGGCTTTGAACATACCTAATGTGAGGGCTAAGGTAGCACACCTATCCACAAGGTATGATGTAGAAATAAGAAAGTTAGGGCTGAAATGGGCATATAATAAGGAAGAAAAAATATACAATGTGCTAACTCAAGAAGAGAAAATTTATTTCAAAATCACTACATACCATCTCTTCCCCACTAAATGGCTAAACAAGATATCAACCGATGTGGCTAGAGAAAAGTGCAATCTTGATGGGAAAATACAACACCAACCTTTCCCAATTGTACTTCATGGAAATTCAATAGTGGTTCAAGGAAAGAAAGGTAGGGAGGCTAACACTTCCATTCCCTTGCTTGATCAAGAAGTTGTGCAAGCAAGCTAGAATCCTAGGTTACACCAATGACATTCCTAGGAGGGCCTAAAATGTTTCATTATCTAAGTTGCTCAAACCAACAGCACTAAGGAAAGACCTTGGTAAAGAGCAAGAATAGGAACTAAAAAAGGAACAAGAACAAGAACTAGAGCAGAAGCTAGAACAAGAACTAGAGCAACGGCCAGAGCCACAAGTTCCACCACCATCATTGTAGGATTATAGACCCACAATGACCCATTTGTAGCAAATTCTTGAAACTCTTAGCTAGATAAGTAGGAACAAATCCAGCCTCTTTTGAGTCATTGATGTTGTTTTTTAGCCCACAATCTCTACTGATCCATCAAGGGGATATATCTCTTTGCAATTAGGAGGAGAAGCCCAATGATCATTGTAGATTTCCAAGAATGCCACATCTTTTCAAGTGGTGCTCAAAACTAGAGAGGATGCCACAGTTATGTTCATGTAGTACTAGGATGTGGTAGGCATAGTAGAAGTTATAACATACCACATTAAAGAATCCTTTAATTTACCTATTGTGCCCTTGGTGAACTTAACTAAAACCAGAGATGCACATATGTTAGTTGGGACTTCAATGACCCCTATAGCTCATGAGGATGCACTCAATAGACTACTACAAACTAGGTAAATCATGAACACAATCTTCAATATCCCTAGCAATGTCATTGTAGTTCAATTCGACATCATAGCCACCAAAGGAAAACTAGCCATGGTAGAGACCAGGGTAGAGCATGTAGAAGTAAAGGTACACTAATTACAACAAGAGCTTATCACCATAAGGATTGAAAGAAGGAATCCTTTCCAATTCATTGCACTTAACCAGTTGGATCAGTTTCAAATAGAGTAGCTAGGCTAATTAATTGAGTAATAAAGTAGCGAAACAGGAAGAGAAGAAAGTAGCCTAAAATGCCTCAGCCACTGAAGCCCAAGGATATACTCATGTGAAGGCACTGACCACCACCCAGGAGGAAAATAAGTAGCTTGCTACTAATAATGCAAGGTTCCACCATTGAAATGTAGAAAAACATCTTGGAGGAGAGTATCCATCAGTTGAGGGAGCAACTAGTGAGGGTCAACCAAGACATAAGCAGATTGGCTAGAGAGAACCGAACCCTCTCAATGGAGGAGGTACACACTATACATTAGAAGTATGCAATTGAGCTAAGCATGTGGTAGAATGAGGCCAAAAAGAAAGAGAAGTTGAAAGAGCACTTCTAGGACTAGATTTTCATATACAAGCAAATCAACAAAAAATAAATCTAGATGGTAAAGGCTTGCACTAGTTTCATGTTAGTAGAGAACCTTGACTGGTAGCCCATCTTGGATAACTATGCCTTGATCCACCAAGCAAAAGTGAATAAAGACCTACAAATTGAGGATTTGAAGGAGTACTTGGTGTTAGCTAACCTTCATTATGCTAACCTTGCCATGTTAATAGTTGGTTGGACCAAAAATGAATTAGAAAAGCAAGTAACAACCACCTATACTTTATATGAGAAAGAGTTTGTGGATAGGAAAGATGTTCTATAGAAACTACATGTGGCAAACTCCGAACTAGAAACAATTAAGGCTCACTACCATGGGCAAAGAGATGTAGCTTTAGAATTGGCCAAAAGATTAATAGATTATCATGAATTAAGAGAAAATGCTAAGAATTTTGAGGAATAGAGGTAGTTCGTGGCATGGTATGTGAAAGCCAACTAGATGTTCCCACAGCTACCATGTCTATGGGATGTGCCAATTCCAACACATATTGGATCATCAACCTAGATAATGCATGACCCAAGAATGAAGGAGGATAAGTTGCAGTTGCTCCTAAATCATTATAAATTCTCCTACATTGTTACAAATTCTAGAAGCTTGATGACAAAGGAAAGTAGCCAATGGAATAGCCACTACCTCTGAGAACTACATAGCTTCCCCAATTTTATTGTTTTATCATGTCTTGTTCATTTTCTTTTCTAAAACACCACCACGACATGAAAGAGATAGTTTGTTTGTCTATTAGAGATAATTCCATACCTTCCCAATATTTTATAAAGAACTTATTCTTCATTTTGTATAACTTGAGGACAAGTTTTCATTTAGTTGTGGGGGTATGATGAGTCATGTTTTGGTAGGGCTTTGATATTGAAGTCGTGTTATTGGGTATATGATATCAGGGAATAACCTCCTATGTTGAGAATCTGATATCACCTCATACATGCTACCCTATAAATACAACACTTGGATGCATGGTTTAGATATAGATTTTAGATGTATACATAGAGAAGTTTTGTTAGTTTGTTTGCAGTGCATGCCTGCAATGTGATGTTAAGTGGTTTTATGACATCCTATTCGAGTGTGTCATACTTGGACACATTACATGTTTGGTAATAAAGATCATGATTACTTCCATCATTGCAGTGTCCACTTAACTTTATTATTATTAAATACTTAAATGCTTACTATTTTCTTTAGTTAATGATTATCATTTATTATTCTTTATTGTTTCTATCATTACAACTAATCATGAGAACTTAAGTGTAATTACTTGGTAACCCAGTAGTGTCATAGTTTGGTATTCCCAGTATTAGTACACTTGGTAATCCCAACGATAGTTTCATGAAGTCCAAGGCATGTACAAAAGGTTAGGAACATATACTCATCACATGTAGGCTAGTCTAGACTTTACTTTCGACTATTAATTAGATTGAATAATTAATTTTTCTATTATTGTTAGGAGTAGCATAAGGCTGCAATAACATCAATTATTGTATGCTTCACTTTGGACTAAATCATATGTAACAAATCTACCACTACTCCAAGTGGGAAGAGAACGAACTGTGATCAAGACATAATGATCTACATGCACAACTAGTCCCATCCATGGAATTTGATAAGATCATGTGTGAATGCTTGTGAGTCATATGGTTGAGCATAGTTGTATTTGCCACTCACACCTACTATTAGAATCATCTAATGTAACCATTCAACATCATCTTAAGGAAATAAGTCAGAATGCAATCGTTCCTATCCCAACCATAACATTCACACATGAGGATTTTGATTCACACTTGTACTTTGATGATGCTCACATAACTCTAAGTTCTATCATAGCTTTCATCCTTCATCACAAAGATATTAATCCTATTATCAAACTTATAAATTTAATATTTAATAAACAAATAAATTAGTCAAATATGAAGGTCTTAATCAAGGTTTTCTTTTAGCAAGCCAACTTGATATTAAAAGGATTTTCATTCATGTTGATTCTCAATTAGTTATATGTCAAGTAAACAATGAATATGCTTACAAGGTTAAACACCTTCAACCATATCTTAACTTAGATAAAAAAAATTTTATCAATTTGATGAATGTTTACTCATGCATATTCATCATTTGGAAAATATGCTTCTTGATGCATTAGCTACCTTTTGTCTTCCTACCAATCCAATTATTTTAAGGATCATTTATCTCACTTAACATAAGAAGTGCTAATAATTCTCATAAATACATAATATATTAGCTTAGTTAACTTATAAGGATATAAACAATACCAAGACATTATACACTACATAGAAACTAGAAACACTCTTAAAAATTAATCTTTATCTTAAAAGAATATTCTCCATGAAATTCCTAAATAGTTTTGTATTTTAGATCCTTGTATTCTTTTACATTAGGTGTTCTAATATGTTGTCTAAGTCGTGATAACCTACAACGGATCCTAGAACAAGTACATTCAAGTGTATGTCATGGTCACTTAGGATTGTGATCTCTTGTGCCTCATATTATCTCATTAGATTACTAGTGACCCACAATGTTTAGTAATGTGCATACCATAGTTAAAATTTGTGATGCATGTCAATATCTTGTTCCACTTGTTTTTGTACAATCTCAAGTGATTAAGACTTTAGAAATCATATGGCTCTTATAGAACCATGTGCTAGATCTCATAGGTTCTATTAATCCTCCATCTTCTACATGTCATCAACTCATCCAAATAGCTATAAAGTACTTCACCAATTGGATTGAAGCCATTCCCTTAAAATTTATAACATCCAAGTATATTTTCCTTTTTATTTTGGATCACAACATCATCCACTTTAGTGTTCATCTTCACATTATTACTAATAATTGATCCTATTTCAAGAGCAAAGAAGTTGTCAAATTCTATGATCAATACCAAATTATCTAGTCATTTTCATCTTGATATTATCCCTAATCCAATAGTCAAGCTAAGTTAACCAATAACATCCTCATCCATTTTCTCAAAACCATGGTTTATAAATTCCAATGAAACTAGTATACTCAATTGTCCCACTTTCATTTAATTTATCAAATCATCTTTTGCAATGCAACTAGATGAACATCATTCATGCTCACCTATGTGTTAAAATAAATTTTATGAGTAAAGTTGAATGTCCCTTCTCTTTAAGAAACCTTAAATAATTAGATTTCAAATGAGGAGAATGATAAAATGCATTACATTGAGTTTGACATCCTTGAAAAAAGTTATAAGAAAGCAATAATTAACATTTAAATCATCAGAAAGTTATTCACCATAGCCACAATAATCACATTAGACTGAGAGAGATCAAATAAGATAATCTTGTCTTGCAACACTTCTCCAATGCTAAGACATCCATGATTTCTCCAAATTAACAAGGTTTCTTTATCATCCTTAAGAGTATTAGCAATGGAGCATACTATTAGACAAATTTAGATGGGAATCAATACCTAAATCTTGTTAATAGAGCATACATCAGAAGGTACTATATTTAACACATAAAAATAGAGAAAAAAAAGAAAAGAATAAAATAAATAAAAAAGAACATAAGAAAAAATTCATTAAGTTTGCTTTAACCCTTATCTCTTTAATTTTTGTATTACATTACTTTCATTTTCCTCCCTATATAGCTTTTCATCCTGTCTCTCTCTCTCTTTTTCTTTATTTTCTACTATCATTCTTTTACATCTCTCATGCAAACTTCCTCTAGTTTCCAAATGTTTACTTGTTCCATTCTACTAATGTTTCTTCCTATTAACACACTATGGTGAGAATATTTATAAGTGATCTATCTTATGTATAGATCCATAAGTGTTTTATCATTTTTACTCCATCTAACAATGTGTTAGGTTTTAGCATCATAAGAAGAGAATCTATTAATTTATCAATCATTTGCATTTATATAATTAGTGGGACTTAATCATTCCTAGATTATGTGGCATAACATCTCAATTTGGTGTATAGGTGATGTCCTTCATTTCTCTATTTGTTTGATCATTTTCTCAATTTTATAACTCTATATTTCATATCTCCTCTATCATGTTTCTTCATTCTTCCCTTATCTCCCCTTCCCATATGATTTCATTCATCTCATCAACACATCAGCGAAGACTAAGTAATTTTATTCTATTTTAGTAAGGGTGTGTTGAAAGATTAAGTGAGATAAGGTATGAACATTATCAATGTTATCCCTTTATAAAATTTATATGATTAGATGTAGTCATGCCCTCCTTTTATGGCATAAAATGATACTCATGATTGGTGTATCACTAATATCCTAACATTCTCCCTTTGTCCTACTTTTCTCCTCTTACTTTTTCTTTTTTACATTCATCATCAATCATCATCCATCTTCATCTTAATGAATTCTCCTTTGAGACCTTAGCAACATCCATCAAGAGGGACTAATGTTGTATTCCATTTTTTTAGCTCATCAATTACCAAAATAAGTATGATTTTAACATTCTTTCATTTAATTTTGAGCATTAAAAAGTCCTTAAAATAGCATCATAAGCCATATTTTTCACTTCAAAATGCTTCTAAAGACCATTTTGAGTCATAACCTAGCACAGATTTTTGTTTGAGTAGTTTTGGAGAGCTTAGGAGGCTTGGATAAATATGTTTTACTAAGTGTATGCTAGGTGATGCTAGGATTAGCATAACCCAATGTCACCTATATTTTGAGGTTCAAAACTCCACCTCTAGATCATGTTTTAGGCTTCTATAGGCTCACAAAAACTAGACAACATCATCCCTAAGGCGATGGAAATTAGTTTCAGCAATTTTAGAGAGCTCAAGATACTTGGATCAATGTGTTTTGCTAGGGGTACACTAGGTGATTCTAGCATCATCATCACCCAATTTCACCTACATTTTAGGATCCAAAAATCCACCTCTAGATCATTTGTCAAGCTTCTACAACTCATAGAAACTAGCCCACATCATTCCAAAGATGCTGGACATTAGTTTAGTAGTTTTGATGGTCTTATGAGGGATAATCAACATATTTTCCTAAGGGTATACTAGGTAACATTGATGTTAGCATCATCCAATATCACCTGCATGTAGTGCCTTAAAAATAACCTTTGAATGATGTTTTAGACTCTTACAAGCTAGTGGAAGATGTTCCAAGTCAAGACTTGGAATATGAGCATTAATTTTAGCAACCCTAGTAAATTTTGGAGGAAAACATTTTAAGGGTTACATAGGTGATGCTAACACTATTAGTCTCACCTATCAAGTGTCATCATTATATCACCATGCCTATATTGACTTCAAGGTTAGAGTTTTAACTCTATGGGACCTTATACATTAGTTTAGGAGGTGGCAGATGTCAATTTTTGGAATTTTTAATGAGTTTCTCAAGCCATGAGACAAAATATTTTCTAACTCTAGCTGGTTGAAATTGACACTGGTATTAGCATTAGCACTATAATTACCAACCACCTCACTTTTTATCTACTTAAAACCCCACATTTTAAACTTAGTTTTGACCTCATGAGCCCTAAAACAATTGGTCGATATCATCACTGGAGCATCAAATGATGAATTTAATAAGTTCAAAGGCAATTTGGAAAGTTAAGGTTGAATTCAAGACTAAGTGTTATTGGGTGACAATGATGTCATTATGCAAGTTTCCTATGTTAGTATTGGTATTAGCATCCCACATCTACACTAATATTAGTATGCATTAGCATCACTATGTTAGCATTCTACATTAACACTAGTGTTAGCATCAACATTAGCATTTATGTCACCTACATAGATCAACATTTCCAAACTGCCAACTTCTAAAAATTAACTCCAATCAACTGAACTAGACTTTCAGATTGAATTTGAAAACCCTAGGTCTATAAATACTAGATCAAAATGCAAATTTTGGGATAATTTCTTGAGGTTCAATGCTCTTTTATGAATTTAAATAGATTAAGAGCATGAACACCTACCTTCTCAACTTCTCCCACATGCTCAATGGTCACTCTAGCTTCTCCTTATAATTCATGAGTTTAATATAGTATTTAAGTCTTTAGTATCCTATAAGATGATGTTGATGCCAGTTTCACTTGGATAGTCTTTGTATCGCCTATACTAGAGTTAGTTTTCTTTTTCAAATCCAACGTCATTTGCTAAATAGTTCATTAAAACAATCCTATTTTAACCCCAAATCAAATTTGAAGGGTATTTGAAGGGTATCCTATAAGATGATGTTGATGCCAGTTTCTCATACCTTTTTTATCACCCCTGGTAGTTTTTGTCCTCCATAGAAGATAAAATTCATATTTTATTAATAAATCATATTAACTATTGGGAAGGGAATACCATGACTCATTTTCCTATATTAATCATTTTTTATTATTTATATTTTAAACTAAATAATTTTAAGGATATTTTTTATACTTAGGTTTATTTGCATTGATTAGATATTATCAATTTTAGACTTAAGACTTATTGCTTTTTATCATTCTCCCTATCATTCCTATCTTGTGGATGGTTGGCTAATTCTATATTCAATTGAAATTTTTTATTTCTTTATATCCTATTCAATAACTTATTTTAGGTTATATCAATCTAAAGTCCATTTATGCCCATAAGTTATGTGCTTAACATCTAATTTATGGAGGTGTCCTTGTAAGGTTGTAAAGAAACCATTTTGCAAGAGCATCACCAAAAAGAAACAATTACTCCATTCCTAGGATTATTTCATACTTATCAAAGCTCATAATTTACAAATCACTAAACCAAGAAACCTCACAAATCATAATGAGTATGAATCTACAAATATACTTAATAGTTGGACCATTATCAACAATATTAAGAACTAATCCTCTATAAAGAGATTGACCCTCCATATGTAAACAATTGACTAGTTTTTAATCTATAAAAATTCACTCACATCAAGATTAAATAAAATCAAAACAAGAGTTCATAAATAACACTTTCAGCCTCCAACATAGTTCTAGTTTATAAACCTATCAACTAGTCCATGCTAGTCTACACCAAGACCTATGTCCTAGGAGCTATACCACCACTCAAGTTAATTATTGCTATGGGTCTAAGGATCTACAGAGGCTATCCAATAACATTCCTAAAACAAGCTACCATCTTATGACTACGTTAGTAATAAAGAAAGTGTTGTCACATTTACACCATTTTTATGAAGTAAATTTTATGAGATAAGATTAAGAAATGAAATTTCCCAGTTTATCTTCTCAAAGATGATTGAAAAATGAGAGTTAATTTATTTATTTAAAAACAAGTAAATGATGAGAAGTATGATGGAGAATGGTATTAAAGGAAAAGTGCTCTTTATATGCAAGGTGTGCACATTTTGAGTTCATAATTCCAAAAGCATGGAATTAATGAAAGCTTAGTAAGGTGTTTCCTACCTAAGTTATGAAGAAATCGTGGTTTTGCCATGTATAATGGTGGATGTAAAATTTGGGAATTAATTTGGAAATTTCAAAATAGTTCATTTGCAATTATTTCTTCATTAGTTGTTACATTATGTCAGTTTATTAGTTTATTAGTTTCAGTATAGTGGTAAATTGGATGTTCCAAAGAATGATAAAATTAAGTGGATAAATTTGTGCATTTATTTTCCTTGCAAATACACAAGAAACTCTATGGAAAATTGATGAATAACTCCATCACCTAAAAATCCATTATTATGTTGTACATCCATACAATTCATTATGCCATATTTCAATCTATGGTCATTCCCAAATGGTGGTAGAAATTAAGTTGTAGAAGTAAGAATCCAAAAAAAGTAAAAGGAAAAGATCTAGTTCAAGGGCTCAATAACATTTGATGAATGTTGGCAAAGCAAGACTTTAATTTCAACACAAAATTAACAAGATTCTTGTTAAATAGAACTTTTTTGAAGCTAAATTTGGCAATTTTATTTCTTAATCTTATCTCATAAAATCTACTCCATAAAAATGGTGTAAATGTTAAGCCTAGTAACTAGGCAAAGAAGAATATTTTTACAAAATTGACATTCTAGAGAAAATGATCATGTCAAACCTACAAGTATTAATAATTTGGCATAAAAAAAGCCCTAAGGTAGCAGCTACTAAATATTGAAAAATTGTAGGTTCAAGAACCCTAAATAAAGGGTATTCATCACAAAAATTTTCCACAATAGTGTAAAGAATTTGGAAGGTAGCTCCTCTCCTACTACCCTCACATGAGTTCCACTTCATAGGGGTCATGTAGCTACAGGGCTTCGACAGGGTGAAACCAGAATAAGGCCTAAATCTACGATTTCTTCTCTACAATGGAGGCAGTACTTACAAAGAAACACTAGGTGGTAATGAGTGTAGAGACCAAGGGCAACACCAGCAAGAGCACCATGCCTAGATTACAAAAGTAAGATTTGGAAGCAGGGGATGTAGGAGACATAAGAAATGCACACGACAGAGGCAACATAGTAGTGGGCATGATAGCCATGAAGACAAACATTGACACTAGGCACAATAGATACAAACCATGTATATTAAGGTCACATGACCTCAATAATAGCTTTATTTTAAAACAAGAGCAAATTATCAAAAACAAAAGAAAACTAAGGTTTATTTAAATTACAACTAGTAATTTAAAAATATGGAGGTTTATGGTTTCAAAATAGGAGAATTTATAATAATTTAATAAATGTAACATTACTTTTTGGGAATTAAAATTTTCCAGTGGAAGTTATATTCTCCCATGCAAGTTTTAAATAGATCTCCTTGATATTTGTAAGGTAGTAATTGCCAAGAAGACACTTGCCAACTATGGCTTATTTTCTTCATAGAAGTTATAACTTCTTAAGAAAGTTATGAATAAATTCCCTAGATATTTGTAATACCCTTAACTTCTCATGATTCTTTTAACAATCCTAAGGTCACTATAAAAGGGCCTTCAAAGGTAGATTTAAAAGAGAGATTGGCAGGAAAAGCAACTTTGAAGAATATTAAAGATTTCTTATATATTATGGCTTGTAAAGATATCAATTCGGCTACTTCATTATAATCCTATAAGTTCATTCCTTCCTATTTTATTTTAGCTACTTAGCTAATGGTTTAGTAGTATCATGCTTGGCATTTAATTTTTGGATTTTTCTAGGTTGCCTTTATAACTCTATTTTTGCACAATATTAGACTTCTATTAGGGTTTTCCATATAAGACCTTATGTTGTAGAAAAGTGCCTTAAGTAATTTAATAGTAATGTCTTGGAGAAATTTCCTATTTGATTTTTGGGAATCTAGAAAATATTTGATATTTTGAGATGACTAAAATAGCTTCATTGTTTTAAAGTGTATTACCTTAGTATTTCAATCCTAAAATTGTCAAATTTTTCTAGAAGGCTTTGTTGAAAGCAATTCTTGATAACTATTAACTAGTCAAAATCAAAGCTCGTACTTTATCATTTACACAACTTTTTTGGTAGTGTAATAAAATTATCTTTCATGAATTTACTTGTTGAGCTCAAAGGGTTTAGACAATTTGTAGTTAGATTGAATTGGAATAGCTTTATTGAAAAGTGTTTCCTCATGTCAATTTATCTTGCTTAAATATTTGAGATATGACACAAATCTAGTTTTTTTTTCCTTTTCTTTTTCTAAGTCCATTGAATCTCACTCTATTTCTAGTTTTCTCATGGAATTTTCTCTCTAGGAGAAATTAGGAGTATATTGGCAAAATTGTGCATAAATGTTTTTGTAAAATTTTATTTGTTATAAGTAGTGTACTATAGGAAATACATAGATTAAGTCATTGGACAAAATAGGAACCTTCAACAACTCACAGTATTGAAGAAAGTTATCTGAATTTCTTTTATGATAGCCAATTATAGTTTCATATACAACCCAACCATTTCAACATTCACAATAGCAAACCCCTACTCACATTTAGTTTGTTTCATAACGATTAAGTTTATTTGTAGGTATTTTGGTCTTGGTACCACTAGAGACCAGCAAGCACCTAAACCCTATTTGAAGAACACCTTTGTTTTCCTTAACCGTGGTCATGAGATCAAAGGCCTCTAATGTTGGTGGTCCAGTCCTAAATAGTTGCCAACAGTTCTTTTGGCACTAAAAGGAGGATAGGAAAATTCATCACCTAAGTTCATAAGTTAACAACTTATTACATTCAAGGAGCCTGATAGTCCTAGCATGCCAATAATTCTTTTGGTGCTAGAAAGAAGGTAGAATAATTTCTCACTTGAGAGATTGATAATCCTAGCATAATAATAGTTCTTTCTGTTGCTAGGAGGGCTTAAAAATTAGATACTATTTTGAGTTAATGACCAAGCAGAGTGATAGTTTAAAAAATTTCAAAGGTTCTAATGAAATGCCTAATTATAAGAATGATTACTCATTAGAAGAAGAATAGAAGACGATTCTTCAATTTGGAACAAGTAGTGGAGTAAAGATCAGAAGGATAAGGAGATTACCCCTCTGTCTAGTTTATTAGTCTATAAGAGAAAGTGAAAGAAATATAAGAGTTCAATAATCCAAAGGAATTCTAATAGGGTGACAAATATTTTCCAAAGATTTACACCATTAAGATTTCAAAACTACAATGATATTCCTAAGGTAGTTTACAAATATTTGCTTAAGCCTTTTATTCATGGAAAACCTTAGTTGAAGAATACATTCGCTTATCTAAGTTAGCTTTAGCTCATGTAAATATTCAACACTAAGATCAAGCTTGTAGGATTTTTGTAGCAAATTTAAAGGATATGGCTTAGATTTGGTATTCAAACTTGCCAAGCAACAATATCACAAGTTGGAATAATATGAAAATTCTTTTCTTGTCCTAGTTTGGAAATCAATTAGATAAACAACAATTGTATTATGGGCTAACAGAAGCTAAGCAAGGAGTCAAGGAGTCAATTAGAGATTTCAATATTAAGTTTCAATGAATTTGTGGGCTTTTTCAAAGACAATATAGACAATTAGTTGAAATGCTTAGAGACACTTATATTAAGGTTGTGAATCCCAATATTTCAATTTGGTTGAAAATAACTCCAAATTTGATAGCAATGAATGACTGATTTAGTGAAGCTATACAATTAGAAAAACAACTAAACTTGAATCATGAAGAAATTATTACAACTCAAAAAAGAGAAGAGAAATTTATGATTCTTGTGAAAGATTTTGCTCAACTTAAAGCATTACCGAGGCCATCTTTTATTAAGACATAACAAGAATTAGAAAGCAAAGAATCTAAAAAAGGGTAGTTAATGAGAGAATTGTCCAACAAAGTAGTGAAATTAGAAAAAGCTTTGGTGAAAGTTAAAATCAAGGATGAAAGGAAAAATAGAAAATATAAGCACCAAGATACTAAGTTAGTAGAAGATGATGATGAAAATGATCTTGCTATAATTTTAGTAATATAATTACATCATCTAATTCTTAACAACCTTTCTACCCTACTTAAAACACTGACTCTAACAATATAACTAATGACATGCCATAGACATCTTAAGGCTATCTGCAAGGGTTATTTTCCCAACAAGGGATGATTATTTATCCTTATGTTATTAACTTTTAAGATATAGTTTTGTAATATCATTGAATTATCAAGTACACAGAAGATAAATCTGACCTTGCCATTGAGTTCAAAAGGGTGAAAAAGGCACAATATAGCTATTCATATGTTGAAAATAAACATCGTATGCTTAAGTTACTCTAAAATTAAACTTTTTAGGATGTTGAGGCACTATATCTAGCAAGGGTAAAAACTATATCAAGCAGGAGTCAATGGCGAAGGTGCATTACGTAGGAGCAATGACATAGCAATTGCGTAGGGAGGTAGAAGAAGGTGGTGGGTAGTGTCAGGGGTACTATGTATATGTCCTTAGGGCCTGCATGGTCCTCTAAGGGCTTTTGTAGCCCTTTCTAAGGCCTATGAGGTCTAAAATGAGATCCACATGGCAAGCATTGGGATTGCATAGCCTACAAAATGAGGTAGCCAATGCCTACATTGGAGGATGCTAGAGGATTCCTGTGATTGAAAAATTTAGAGGGCACCAGGGGTACTTGTGATTGATGGCACTATTAGCACAAAGGATGCTTGTGATTAGTGGCATCATTAGCACGAGGGGTGCCTATGATCCATGGCACCATCACTATCCAATGACATCATAGAGAGTGCACATAGTAGGACTCAGCTAGAAACATGATGGTAGACAATGATGAGCAAAAGGGCATAATGATGTGATGTGGCGGGAGTTATAGGTGGTTGTGCGTAGTGTCAAGGCATGCTACAGCGAAGGTAGATTGGCATGACATGTGATGTGCAAGGGATGCATGGCAAGTGGCAACATACGACAGGGTGCAGGTGATTATGGAGTAGCTAGTTGATGCTGGTTGGCACTTACTAATGCATCAAGGTCACACTAGCTGCTAGCTATTAGTGGCAAGTGCAGCTACCATCGGTCGTAATGCTACCAACTGAGCTTATAGGTCCTACTACACAACAACACAACAGGTCTTGCCATGGCCCATTCAAAAGGATTTTCTTTTATTTTTTTATAAT
>MNCI01033682.1:525914-598022 GCA_015680685.1 Gnetum montanum | reverse complement strand
ATCCTCCTTGCTTCAACAATTGATGTGGTGGTTTGGCCAATGATAGAGTAAGGGTTCAATAACAGTAAATGGTTATTCTGGGTTGATTCTAGACACAAAAATTTTGACATTTTTTAAAATAATAATTTAATATTATTTTAATGCATACATAACAAAAAACTTAAAATCATGATATCTCCCAAACTATAAGTCCAATTGAGATAAACTTTATACTATTGGAATCATCCCAACAAATACGATGCGTTAGACATAGTCATAAGGTTTAAAAATAAAGTTGAATTTTTAAGATTTGAAAGGTCCAACTAGCTTATTCTACAAGAACAACATTACCAAGGTTGATGTAAGGAAGAAATAATGACTTATAATAACTTTAAGTTGCTTATGATAATGAGTTTCAATAAACAAGATCAATTTAGGTCATGGTTAACATTTTTTTGGAAGAACCTTAATAATGACCTTAATCAATTAATATTTATAGTATTAAGATGAGTAAGAGTTACTTGGACTAGTGTATCCTTGTCTATGGGATAGATTCCCTAAGCCTCACCCTCCCTTACCCAACTCCTTATTGTAGCACACCAAACACAACTTGTACCATAGTCAACTACCTTCCACTTCTCCATGCCCTTTTCTACCCAAATGTCTATGTGGCCATCATTGATTGTTGTAACCACCACTAGCTCATTATCCACATAGATCGGACCCACTGTGGGACCTTAGGTAACTGAAGGATCACACACCCCATTTTTCCTCTTTGTGCCCAAGATACCAACACAAGTATTCTTTTTGCTATTTAGTTCACCTGCGACCATAGTAACCTAACCTCTTCCATCGGTGTCGTAACCTATCGCAAGGCTACAGGCCTTCCAACTTATACCACAGCCTTCTATGTAGACCCCACAACTGACAAGGGCATCCCAAGGATAGGATGAAGCCTTCCAAATGATCCTAGAATTAACTAAAAGGTTAAGGAGGCTCAAAGCTTCCACATCTTAAACTATAAAGATTATGGATTTTTATCAAGACAATCTCATCAGTCTTACATTACCACCACTAACTCTTCCCCCTAGTGTCCCCATACCATAGTTTACCAAGTACAATGGTGAGGATGAATCCAACTCCCATCTCATAACCTTTTACTCTAAGTGCTTATTACTATAAGCTTGGTTGCACACAATAATGAGAATCTTCCCTATGTCTCTTACAAAAAAATGCTTGACTAGTATCATGCCTTACCAAGAGGATCCATATTGACTTTGAAAGATCTAATTTTATAATTCATTAACCATTTCAAGTATAACTTGAAACCAGATGCAACCCTTGACTAACTAATGAAGGCCAAGAAAGGATCCCTTGAACTGGTTCAAGAGGTCATCCAAGGATGGAATGCATTGCTAAATGAAATTTTGAAACTGATAGCTAAAACTCACCACATAGCTATCTTCACGGGGACAATTAATGACTTCATCAAGGTGAAATTATACTACTTTGATTCACAATCACTTAGTCAAGCCTTTTCCAAACCAAAAACATAGAGGATTTCGTAGAGGCTAGTCATGACCTCACCTATGTAACATATAAAAGCCAACATGCATGAAAGGACAAGGAAAGGAAAAGGTAGACTAATGTGGTGGTGGCCACTATAGAAAAAGAGAATAAAAAAACTACCTAGGGACCAAGAACTAACCAACCTAAGGCCCCTACTAACAATAAGAACTAACCTTCAACATTTGGGGCCTCTATGTTGACTACTTCTAGGTCTAATTTTTAATGAAAAGGTCGATCAAACTACACTAGGCTACCCTTGAAAGCATCTAAACTCCTAAATTAACTATTAAATAGTGGGAGAACACAATACAAACAGATGATGGAAAATGCCCATAAGAGGCATGAGAGACTATGTGAGATAGTTAAATACCTCACTCAAGCAACCAAAGATGATCCTTTGAAGCCTAGATACTTTAAGCTTGACCACTTTTACCAATATCATCAATTACCATATCATGATACTAATTTTTCCTTGCCCTAAAAGATGACCTACAAAAGATAATAGATAAGGATGATGTGACATTTGAAAATGTCGGTGGCTAGAACATCGAGAGGTCCACGAGCATATAGCCTAATCCCGAATCCATGTGAGTGTTGTGCTAGGGAAACAAAAACAAGGTACCCTGAACAATCTGGTCGATTAGACAAGGACTTACATGGTGTAAAAATAACCATTTGTAAAGAAGTTTATGAAGCATTACACATGGGAGCTAGGATAATAAGTAAGAACGTAGCATAGAGTCTTGGCCCAAAAAATAATGACTTAAACATGCAAAAGTGTATTGACAATAGAGAAATGCAAATGCTGAGAAAGAAAATGGAACAAAAGTTTGGGAGTAGAGAAATGCATCACCCCAAAACAAGGGAGTGTAACTTTTGCTTTAACAGGATGTGAAACTGGTACATGACATCAAACAGGCATAGTGGTAGTGTAGCAGTGCAATCATAGTCTCTAGGATGTCAAGGATGTAGTGCTGGCAGCTGCAAGGGAGGCTAAACCTACCAAGTTGACCATTGCCATGCTCTGTGGGTGCAAGGAAAGACCACATCATGGTATTTACCAAGGTGTGAAGCTCAGGTGCTAAAGTGTGAGAGTAGCAGGGATGTATCAATGCTCAAATGCTCAATGCTCTTCTGATTTTCCATTGCCAATGCTCTGCTAAAGTGTGAGAGTAGCAGGGACAATTTTGGGGATTAATGGGGCTGTATGAGAAATGCAAACTGCTAATCTTGGCTACCGAAGGGATGGAAGATCTGAGATGAAGGTTGATGCCAAGTTCTGGAGGCCCTTGGAGGCTATCGAAGGCATTTTCTATGTGTCAAGCTAGCTATGATGCACAGCGTAGCAGAGCATAGCAAGAACACTTAGAGAAATTTTGCAAATTTTGACCTACCACACCCATCATGCTAGCTATGCTGCACAACATAGTAGAGCATAGTGTGAATACTTTGACAAATTTTGATGAAATTTGCAATGTTTCTTCATGACACGCTGATCACACTCTAGGGGTGTAGTAGGACAGGCAACCTCGAAAGGTCAAAAAATTGCCAAACGCATCTTTCATGTCAAGCTAGCTTGACAAATCCTTGTCCAACACTTAGGAAAAATTGGGCCCTGAAACCTGTGTCAAGCTTGCCACACTCTGCAGCGTAGCAGAGCGTGACAGCCTAAGAGAGAAAATTTTCCAAACTATTTTTTCCATCCTAAGTATTTTTTATAGACTCTAGCCCAGTACTTGGGTGAACTAGCAACTGGGACATGTGTTAAGTTGGGTACACTGAAGAGTGTAGCGAGCTTGATAGTCTGGGAGATAGAAAATTTTCCAAATTGTTTGGTCCAACCCAAGCAACGCTTGATCACTTCTGGCTTGACACTTGTGCAGACTGGCCATGGAAGTGTGTGCTACAGTGACCATGTTGGGAAGCATATTAGGCAGACTTAGAAAACGTTTTTGCAAAAAATAGAACTTGAGGTGTGCTATGTTATCTAAGCTATAGAGCGTAACACTAGACTTAGAAAAATTTTGTCCAAGTTTTTTAACACTTAGACAAATCTATCATTAAACTACAGGAGCTCAAAATTGGTGGTGTTACAAGTGAATTAATGCTTGACACTTCCAATCCAGTTAGGCCTTAAAATCAGTTGATGCACATATATAAGGGTCCATTGAATGCTAATAATAGTCCATACACCATAGCGGCATTTAATGTTAACAACAATCAAAGGTTTGTAAGGGAACTATTCATGATTCAAGTACCTCCTCACAATTAAAGGGGCCTTTCAACTTCCATTAGTTCAAGAATCTCCTTGATTGTAAGCATACCATAAGTAATTCCCCCAAAATATACTTTTATCATTAGAGTGCCCACTTCTATTGCAATTGAATCCACTTGCATAGCTGAACAACGACATCCCATGGTGGCTAATGCAATAGCTTCTTCCTTCCAGCAAGCCAATAACAACAAGAATTCTCCAAACAAATAACAAAAGAAGCCTATACAAAAGCCTCAAAAAGGAATGATAAGCAAGCCAAGGCATGGATGGAAGTAGGCCCACCAAAGCCCACTCCCATATCATTCATCCCCATGACCTCTACAACCCAGGCTACTTCAATTAATAAACCATAAGAGGACTCCCAACCCCAAGGAAAGGGAAAATAGGCTAGGCCATAACAAGCCAAACATGAATTTAGCATTTTGGAGTGCATGGAGGAAGTTAAGAATAATAGGGATGACAAGCCCATGGCCAAAAACAAAGACTTCCTCAACATGATGAAATAGGTCAAATAGTCACTAAAACAAAATAATACAACCCTCAACCTATATGACCTTGTCATAAATTTTGTTGCATGCCATGAAGCACTGGTTAAGATATTAATCTCCATCCCCATTAGCAAGGACATCCCCACTAGTGAAGAATCCATTCATGCAGTGATGGTACCTTCTTCACCCAAGGAAATGAGATCAACATCACTAGTGTTTCATGATAGCAAAATCAAAACTAACCTCCAAAATAGCAAAGTAACCAAGGTACCCCTCTTTATAATGATACGAGTTAGACAAAACAAAGTACATAGAGTACATGTGGATGATGGGGCTACAACAAACATGATCCCTTATACCATCATTGAGCATTTGGGCCTAACAGAGAAAATGCAACACATGATGACTTCAACCCTTAAATCCTTCAATATATCATGGGTTGTTGTTAAAGGCTCTATCTCTTTAGATTTTATCACAAGGGAAATATTCCCCACAATGGCAAACTTCTTGGTGGTAGAGTAAACACCAAGATTCAACCTTATCCTAGAAAGGCCTTAGCTAGCTTAATTGTGAGCTATGTCTTTACCTATCCACCAAGAAATTCACATGCCTTATAAGGGACATGAAATGATTATTCATGGCCATAGTAAGGCCCCTCTAGTGGTTAACAACATTAATGTAGAATAGGGATCTGAAGTGAAGTTTTAGGAAGAAACTCCTACCTTTAGCCACAAAATCAAAAATCCCAAGGTAGCGAAAGAAACCAAGACCAATAATGATGAACCCATCGGTGCACCATGGGAAGAACTCCCCTTTAACATCATTAGAAAAGGGGATGGAAAATAGAAACTAGTGAAAGTAGACCATATATGTTTCCTAATCTCTCAAAGATTAGAAAACATTTGCATAAGTGATGTATACACTTGGTCCTTCTACCCTATGCACATATGGTTGTGTAACCGTATTTACTTATAATCTAGCAATCCAGGTTACACCTTATCTATATTTTTTATTTTATTTATTTTATGTTAAATTTAAATTTACATATAGCTTGAGGTTTACATTTTCTTTGAATTTTTACTTTTAAATCCATGTCTTTTCTTTTTGATAAACAAAAAAACATTATAAAACCTTTAAAAGTAGAAAAATGCATAAAGATTTTTTTTTTCTTTGCAAAAATGTAGGGTCCTCCATGCCCTAAAACTAGCAGACCATATGGCCTACTAAGGCATAAAACTAGTGAGAAACATGATGGCCTACCATGGCCTAAAATTGGGAAATCCTATGGCTGGCCATTACCTAAAACTGGTAAATAGCCTTTTAGCTTATTTCTGTTTTAGTCTACCACCTTATTACCTAATCATTTCAACCTTTTCAGTGCATTATAACCAAGATAGCCAGCATGCCTTAACCTACAATTATAATGTAAAATCATAAAACCATAATAAAACTATAATGCTAGAAAAATATAACCAAAACTAAAAATGAAACCTAAAATTAAAATGTCTAAAACATAATAGCATTAGCCACATGGTGTGGCAAAATATTTAAACAATAAACCATAAAAAATAGTAAAACTATCTCCAACTAAAACATTGGCTAACATTAGCCACCAACATTGACCATCATCAATGGAACAACTAAAAATGGACAACTGAGGAAACTAGGGAACATTTAGAGGAGGTGGCGGAGGGTCATTTCTACCCTTATCACAAAGGTCACTGATATCACCTAGTGCTTGTAACATGACAACACAAGACCAATTAGTAATCAACACATAACAAAACCAAGATAAAACATAATTATGTAACCAAAAAGAGTAAACTAATTAGCTAGTGACATAATAATAAATCAAATTAAACTAAGCTAAAATAAATTAAAACCAAAACTAAAACAAGAAAACCTGAGAGGGTTCCAAAGTAGCATACTTTGTAGGGAAAGTCTAAAGACAAATCTCCATATGGTGGAGGAGCTAGTCTTTAGTCATGTTGTCCTAGCCTACATTCCCAAGATTAACACCAGTGAGGATGTTACTCTCATTGATGTCACTCCAAGTAGGTGGCTCATGTGAGAAGGTGGTGGTAGTTACCTCCCCTAAAGTGATTTTCATCTAACAAGAAGGAGTGTTATCCATAACCACTCTATCTATGAACAACTTGTAAGCATCCTTCACATTGATCCCCTTCATAAATAACTCCAACCAAAACCATTCTGTAGATTCATCCTACAACCATTTGAGGTAGGACTCCCACTTGGCCTTGTAATGTTTTTTTTTATCCTTTTGTTCTTGGCCCCACTCAAGGACCCAAGCGCAATTGTCCTTCCACTCACTAGCCTTGTGGTTCAACAGGTTCATTTGAAGCTTCTATTCCACTACCTCTCTGGCAATGACAGCCTTGTCATTAATCACATTCCAATAGTGAGCCCCAAGTTATCTCCTTGGTGTGCAAGGAGTTCCTATTGGTCACTTGGGGCTCCCTAAACTCCTTGCGATCCCTGAGATCGTTCACCTCCTTTGTCAACTTCTTGTTGTCCCTCTTTAATGCCACAACTTGTTTCCACAAGAACTCATTGGAACATCTACATTCCCACAAATATTTTACACATGAGAGCGCACATCCAATGGCACCCTCATACAATTTATGTAGGAAATTTTCTACATCAAGAGGTAGGGAAGGTAATGCATCAATCTCTACGGCTTGGTTAGGATCCCATCTCAACTTAGGCACTATAAACAACAACAAACAAACAACAAAATTAAACACATAAAACCAGTTAACAAATAAAAAATGAAAGGCAACAAAAACTACACAACCATAGAACCCAAGTAAAAATTGAAAACAAGTAAACAACAAGGAAAAATAGGTTAGAACTCTCACCAACTTCAAGAGCTAGTTTTTGCAACCAGTTGATCATGTCTTCAGCTACAACCCAACGAACTTAATCTTATGAAGAGTATCCACCCATGGTTGCGTGTCAAAGATGGAGGTGGAAGCTTTAGTCTGAGGCTCTGGAGCTATAACAAGTATAATAAACGATTAACAATTGATGACCAAGGTTAAGCATAAAATAACAAAAATAATATACACAACATGCAAAATCAAAGATCATAAGTACCTAAAAGATCCTCCGATGTGATGATAAGAGGTTCTCTTAAATGTAAATCCGCAAACAAGGTTTCAAAGCTATCTAATGTAGGATAGAATAGATCCTCATCTTCATGTTGTTGTAATGCCTCCTCCTCTTAATACCTTCATTCCACCTCAACTGTTATTGCCAGTGCTATGTTCATCTACTCCTACTACTTACTGCAAGAACAATAACTGCAAAATGTAGAACAAGTTAATACATTTTACCTAAGAAAAAACCATAACCTAACTACATTTCAAAATAAATAAACAAAAAATCATAAATTAAATAGAATATACCTCTAACTCCATCTTGCACCTAGTTAAGCTTGATGATAAATCTCCTCTTCAAAGACACCTCAATGACTAATGTTGTCTCATCAACCAAAGGCCTCTTGAGTTTTTATCTAGTTAAACCTTGAACTTTGGCAACCAACTTCTTCACATTTCTTACATTTCCCTACTCAACATGGGATTTTATCCCCATGCGTTTCCCACCAAAGCCTTTGATGGTGATTGACAACGATTCACCCATGTCCTCTAGTGGGTCCTTAGCCTACGTGGTCAGAATCATATGCCTTACCTAAGGCCTACTGAGTTGGGATAGGTATTGAGTAAGCCATCATCCATCCTTCCTCACTATGAGAAACTCCATAAATTTCCATAGGTATGATGCAAAGAATGTGAATTGCACATGGCACTTCATCATGAGATTGTGCCAAAGCATTAGGATTTTCCCATGCAATCCAAAAACCAAATAAGTAGCCTAGTTGAATTGGGTACCCTTGGTAAGGACATTCTTCATAGTCCATGTTTTTTTTAATATCCATTATCTTTCCTTGAAATACTAGCTTAGGAAATGCACAGGATCTGAATAGGAGACACATCTCTCTAGCCTCTAGAACCTAGAACTAGCATAGAGAGAGCCCCTTGATAACACGATGAGTGTATAACCACTCCTTCACTTCCTCCTCTCCATCCACCTCCTTTCCTGCTTTAGTGATAATTATCGTGCCCTCATTGGGAATAGCAAAGAGGTCACTGAAGGTGGATTCGTTAACTCCAAGGTAACAGTCACATCGTGAACATGGGTGATGAACCTCTTAACTCCTTTGCTAAAGGAGTCAATGATGTTAACCATCTCTATAGTGGGAATGATTAGGCTTGGGACCATGAAGATATCAAGCAATCCAACATGAGTGATCCTTTCTTAAACTACCTCAAATGCCTAGTCACCCAAGTAGTGTTGCATAGGCTCCACCTCACCAAACTTGAGGATCAAGGTCTCCTTGATGTATCCCAAAGTGATTACAGTAACTTTAGCTAATGGCACAACTCCTACAACATAATGAAAAATGGCAAGTTAGTCTTGACATAGGTGCATCATGTAAAGAAAAAAATAACAAATATAGCTAAGTTTTAACAAAAACTAGTGTGGCTATTTAAACAACCAAATCCTAAATAACTCAATGATCTCATAACTAGAAAAATATTGACATAAGGATAACCAAAATAAACAAACAAAAATACTCACTTCACCTATATGACAAAGGCATCATAAGAGCTCTAGGAGATGGGTTCACTTTCGCATCTTGAAGTGGGTTGTCCCACCAACTATGAATTTTCCTATTAGCTAGACACCTCTGGTAAGCCTTAGGATGATGTTTGATGTAATTATCAAAATCATCCTTCAATTGGTCCATCACCTCAAGCCTCATTATTAGGCTTTTGGTAAAAACACCGAATGTTGTTTAGGATCAGGGTAAAAAATTATCATCCTTGATCATTTTCCCTATACCTACAAGCAAGAAAAACAATAATTATTATTATAACTTAATTACATAACAAAAGAAAAACAAAAAATGAACTAAAAACACAAATTATAACAATTACACATACCCCTCTATACAGTAGATAGTGCCAAGGGACTCTAGAAAAAGGAATATATGTGATGGCCCACTAGCAAGGTGTTATTAGTATTATACTAGCTAAACTTGAGCATCTCCCAAATTTTAGAAAATTTGCAAGTGTCCATGGTGGTTACAACATCGTGTGTGTCACCCTCTGCATGGACCTTAAGATTGTCAACTAGGAACTTGATGATCATGTCAAAGGAGTAATGCAAAAGGATTTTCATAATGATAGTAGCTATCTCAAAAGTCAAGTGTGACCAAACCATCACACTAAAGTTTTGCAGTAGGTAGGCTAAGAACTCCAAGGTCCCCTACCTAAACCATTGTGACTAGTGCTCTATTTCCATGTCAGTAGGTGGAGTATTAGGCCTAGGAACATGAATGCAAGAAAAGAGCCCCACCAGCTCTATCATGACCAAGATGGGCTTCAAGAAGGCCCTGTACCATCCAATACATAACTATTACAATCTTGTAAATAAAAAGTAAAACTTAACAATCCTAAAATATCAAAAATATAGTAATTAACATGCCAACCTTTTTAGCCTTAATAACACCTAACATGGAAAATAACACTTAGGTAAAATACTGCATGGAACAATTCACACTTGAATGAAATAGAAACGATAGTTTAAAACCAAAAGTGGGAAAATGACAGTTTACAAATGAAAACATGAAATTGATAGTTTGGAACTAAAAACATGAAAATGACATAGTAGAACAAAAATTTCAGTTTCCATGTTAAATTTCAAACTTAGAAAAAACTCAAAAGATAACCCAAGTAGATAACCCAAAATCCAAACAAAATGGAATAACATCACTAAAACTATAAGGAATAGCCTCAGAAAATAACTAATAAAAATTATCAAAAAAAAATCTATTTGATCCAAACCACTTCTAAACCTTTCTCAACACTCTAACCAAACCCTAGGAATATGGGACATTGATGGAAAAAATTTTCCAAAGTGTCAACATTGTCCATCTTCATAGGGGTAAATGTGTAATAGCCATAAAACCTCAATTCTACACCACTTTACCAAAAAATTCATAAAAAATTAACTACCCATTGGAATCCTTGAAGAATCAACTAAATTTCATAACCATTTATTGTGAAAAAAATATCACATTTACACCTAAAAACGGCCAAGAACTGAAAACCCACTTGACATAGCCTAACAAAAACACCCATAAAATTAACCATTAAGAAAAATCAAGTGTTTTAAAATTCAAATCAACCAAAAATCAATGTCCAATAACCTCATAGCCTTAAAACATTAAAATACCTAGTTATTTACATACAAAAATATTCACAAGTGGTGTTGCTTTTTAGGTGGAAAAAACTAGAAAACCCATGGAATTCATGGAAAATAGCATTTATTCCACAATGTAAAAAAACCCCCAAATCTAAGGAACACTAAAAACATGTAAAAATGACCTTAAACTACTGTGGGATTTTGAAAAAATTCAAATTTGACCAATAGACAAGCCTAGATTTGGAAAAAATGTAGAGGTTCCAAGCTAGAAACAAAATAAACTTTTAGGTAAAAAATAGTTGAGGTTGTGTACCTAGGATAAACTATGGTGAAGCCTTTTCTAATCCTAGGATGAGGGAGGTGTGGAAGATCATGAGAAACTATAGCTTACTCCTTCAAAGAAAGGTTCTATGTAGGAGCCTTTCTTCTTGACATGGTGAGAGATTAATGTACAAAAAATTGAAAATTCTTGGAATTTTGGAAGCACTAGGATTACTAAAATATCACTTGGGTGACGAAAAGCCTTGACGATGTTATGGTTGGTGTTAATAGTAAACATAGAGCTTCAAACTTGGGTGCAGCAACTTAAGGTGGGAAAATAACAATGATTTTTGCAAATTGAAGCCAAGAAAATCCACTTAAAACTAGGTGCCTACCATGAAACCCTAGTTTCTATAAACCACTCTCACTTCACTGAGTAATGGAATTAGCAAGTATGACTATGTTGGGTTCAAGGAGTTCCATTCCATACAAACTTTCAAAGTCCATGTGGGCCCCATTAGGCAAACCAAGAAAAGCCATGTCTACACTGGGGATTTTGGTTTTCAAAACCTAACTACACTAAGGTATAGACCCTTGGAAGCCTTGGAATAGATGCCAAATCCCATCCTCTCTAAAAATCCAATCCTTAGTTCTGCATCCATTCTATAAAACCTCATGATTAAACTGTGAAACCAAGTCTTAACAACCATGTCAATTTAGTTGAAAAAGACCTCAAAATTCATGTGAAAACTTCTTTATCCAAGTGACTATGTTGGCCTAGAGCTTGACTATGCTGACCTAGCATAGTCAAGTGGGATATAATGCATTTCACTACTTCCCATTAGTCCATCTACATTGAGCATCAACCCATGAAACCCTGTAACAAAAATTAGCAACTAGGAGCTAAAATTGGTAGTCATTGAATACTAGAACAACTTTAAACACAAACTAGTTTTTGGACATGGCTATGCTAAGTAGAAGCATGACTACGTTGGCCCAAAATTGACTTAGAAAGCCCATAACCCTATTCCACTTCATCGAGCTATAATTTTTCTCTATTTCCATAATGAAAATACCAAATTCCCCATGACTACATTGACACCTTGCATGACTGCACTAGCTGAGTGTAATCTAACTGGAAATACGATAAAACCTACTTTTTTGCTGAAATTCAACCTCCAAGTAGTTAATTTAGTCCTTCCATGATCCTACGTTATCTTGGGAAGCTNTCTTGAAGATATTGATCATTATGGATCTAAGTATGTTGTCTTTTCAAATGATGTTAACTTGGCTTCTAAAGAGGTAGTGTCTCAATTTCTTCAACGAGAAGACTATGGATAGACAATACTTCTCTACTTTGGTGTATTAGGTCTCATGGGAAACTAATGCATGGCTTAGGTAGTATATTGGCAACTCTACTTCATCATCTCATTTTTGATAGAGTAGAGAGGCTATGGATGCATAGGAGATAGTAAGGTAGATGTAAAAAGGTTTATACTTTTGTGGTGGATAGATCATTAGTAGTTATGCCAACTTTTGCTTAAGGTTTTCAAATGCTTTTTGGCATTGAGCTATCCACTCATAGTGAACTCCTTTCTTGAGCAAGTGTTGCATAGGTTGTAGCTTATCCATAAGCCTAGCGATGAACCTATAGATAAATTGTAATCTACCTTCCAATCCCCAAAGCTCCTTAAGGTTAGTTGGTGCTACCAAATTGGAGATGGCTTCAACCTTGTCAGGATCGATACATATCCTTACTTCAGGTACTACAAAGCTAAGCATCTTACTAGTGTTGACACCAAAGACACACTTCTTGGGATGAAGCCTAAGCTCATACTTGAGGCATCATTTAAATACAAGGTCTAGGTCATGCTCATGGTCATTGGCCACTTTGAACTTAACAACTATATCATCTACATAATCGTTGAGGNTATCAAAAATGAGATGATGAAGTAGAGTTGCCAATATACTACCTAAGCCATGCATTAGTTTCCCATGAGACCTAATACACCAAAGTAGAGAAGTATTGTCTATCCATAGTCTTCTCGTTGAAGAAATTGAGACACTACCTCTTTAGAATCCAAGTTAACATCATTTGAAAATACAACATACTTAGATCCATAATGATCAATATCTTCAAGAGTAGCTAGATAGCCCATTGGAAAGTCATAACAGCCAAGTTTGACCTTCATTATGTCTCTTAAGCTTTAGCAAAAGGTCAAGCCATAGTCACATGACTCATTATTTCACTAGTTGATGATCATGAAACCATAGACACTGAATTCCATAATGAATATGTTAACATCATTAGCCAAGTACCCAAGAACTATGAGGTGGTCATGCACTTTGACAAAGCTTCAACTACTCATGGGGCCAATGTCGTAGTCATCATAACACTCCCATCTGGTGAAATCCAATCCTTCATTTATCATTTTGAATTTCCATGTACCAACAATGTGGCAAAGTATGAGGATTTGATTAGAGAGATGATGATAGCTCGTAACCAAGGAATAAAACACTTAATGATTAAAGGTAACTCAAAACTTGTGGTAAATCAAGTAATCGAGGTTTATGCATGTAAAACCAAACATTTGCATCCTTACTATGACCTAGGAAAGAAAATAATGCAACAATTTATAGACATTTATATCTAGCACATACCTTGAACCAAGAACACCATAGCCAATTCCATTTCAATGTTAGCCCTTAGTGTGATATCATATGTGTTTGGTAAGTTATCCACCTTAACTCTAGGTTATGCTATTTCCATCATGCTGAACACTAAGGATACCTTTGTGGTTGTAGTGCATACTGCTCCTACAAACAAGTGGTACAATGATATCAAGTTTCACCTTATGTATGGTGAACCTTCACAAGGCCTAAATGTTGCTCAAAAGGACATTGTATGTAAATGATCAAAATAATATGCCATAGTAGGTGATAACACATTATGTCGACAATCCTATGATGACATATTGTTACTATGCTTAGGTAAAATCAAAGCTCATACAATCTAAGAGCAAGTTCATGAGGGTGTATGTGGGGGACATATAGGACCTAGAGCGATGGCTACTAAAATCATATGGATAGGCTATTGTTGGCCCTATATGAAAAATGACTATCTACAAAAGGATAAAACTTGTGAAACTTTTCAATGGCATAGCAACCTCATACACATGCCAACAATTGAGTGACACACTACTCAAATAACTTGGTCGTTTAAGTGGTGGGGTTTAGATATCATTGGACCTATAATGCCTAAGTCTTCCACAAGGCATAGATTTATTATCACTGTAACTGAATACTTCACAAAGTAAATTGAAGCTATTCCCTTAAGTAAGATAACATTTGAATAAGTTTATACATTCATACTCAAAAACACAGTATCCTACTTTGATATACCTATGACTATAGTCATAGATAATGGACCATAATTTAGTAGCTAAGAAATGAAAAACTTTTTTCATGACCTAGGCATGAAGCACTCCTTCTTGTCACCATACTACCCTTAGGTTAATTAGCAAGCTAAAGCAAGCAATAAGGCCATCATAAACTTTCTCAAGAAGATGTTGAACAATAGCAAACTTAAGTGGCATGAGAGGCTTGTCCATGCACTTTGGGCCATTTGAACCACATTCCATACCCCAACCGGTGTAACCACATATAGCCTGGTTTATGATTTTGAAGCTATTTTACCTCTTAAATTGTAATTTTTGTCACTCCAAGTAGCCTTGTCAGAATTTATCAATGATGAATATAACTAGAAGTTACGTACCATGGACCTAGACTCCGTGGAGGAGAAATGGGTATGAACGCTTATTCATGTTAAGCAGTACCAAGAGGGGTAGAAATATCAACACCACCATAACTTGAACAAGCACATGATTAAGAAAGGAGACGTGGCCTCAAGGCTATTTGTGAGCATGTGAACAAATTCTCAGCTAACTAGGAATGACCTCTCTTGACCACTAAGGCCTATGGCAACGAAGCCTTCCGGGTAGCAAACATGAATGGGAATGAGTTAGCCAATTCGAGCAGTCATTCCTACCTAAAGCCTTACTACATGTAGCCCATGAGAACTAGAAATTAACATTAATAACCTTGGCAACCAACAATAAGTAAGACTACAACACCTCTTTTTACACAAGATATGAATTGTAAAAAATTTGTAACATTGGTGAGCCTTGGTAGCCTAGTTTACTAATAATTCTATATGGCCTTATGCATTGTATTGTAACAACATGTTTTCCTTGTTTGGTTTTCTTGTTCTCTTAGAGTTGTGCCTACATGATAAAGCATAAAGTCATCATGAAGATGCAACTCATTATGGTAGCAAGTCATCATGTGATCTTGATGTGCAAGATTTGGTGAGTCTGTCCTACCATACCAAGAGTATTTATCCCACTGCATTCTTATTACATCTTCTTGAGTCCAACCATGTAGCCTAATCATAACCTTCCTATCCTAAATAATAATGATGATCAATGTTTGATGCTCATGCATTGTGGCCATATGATATCACTTCGTTATGCTCCACCATTAATTCCATCAAATGTAACACATCTCATTCGATGGGAAAACTTAATCAAAAGTAACCTTGGTAAGGAAACCTAACGAAGTTTTCATCCCCTTCCCCCAAAAAAAGGGGGAAATAAATTACTAAGAAGTTGAATAGTCAAAGCCTAAAAAGATAAACCAATTGCTCCGTACATGCAAAGGGGAGAGCCTAGTGGCCAAGGATGCCTCGGAGTGAGGTGTTGGTTCCTAAAACACATTACCAAGTGACCAACACTTTGAAAGCATGAAGTGTGAAGCCTTAATTGATTAATCAACATATTAATTCCATATCATAGCCATGATGTCAACATTTGAAACTCATTACCAATACTCAAGATCATTCCCTTGTAGCCAAATACCACCTTTGCCATCTTTTTCCTCATCATATTTTATCCCATTATCACATGTACTATTTGGCATGGTTTAACACTATTAAATCAAGCATGGAGAGGGAACATTGGTGATAAACCTGCAATGATGTTTTGTGTTTTTTATCAATGTCTCTTAAGTTAATCCTCTAAACATCAACAAAGAGGGGCCAATGAAACACCACCAAATATTCATGTTGCAAATTTGTAACTTTCATTTCCAAACTCGAGGCAAGATTTTATTATAAATGTAATATATGTAGTTCATGACCTACAATCTTGCATACTTTAGCTTTTGGGGCTAAAAAATAACTCAAAATTTTTTGTTGCATTACTATAGTCATAGACTCTAGATGGATCAAATATCATGGCATGTTGAACTATCTTTATCCCATCCTCACTCTCTGTCCAATGAGAAGTTCTAACCTTCGCAAAATATGGGAAATGGAGGAATATCTTTGAATATAACCTCTTTTTGAGATGTTTCAGGTTTCTACCAAGCTTCCCAATTGTCTTGATGATAGAGCAAAAGGCCTACTTCATGGATGCACCAACCTGAGCACCAACTAATTTGGAGTATCAAAGTTGTATTAGTACATAAGAGGTCTATCCAACTAATGTCTATGAAGATGGTCAAGCTAGTGTTTGTCTACCTAATGCTTATGAAGATGAAGAAGCTATTGTATCAGTGTGAGAAGTACTCCTTTTCTTAGAGTATTCAGCAAGACTGCTATTCCCTTTGAGGATGGAAAGATTGGAAATGGGAACACCTACTTGGTGAATTATGAGACTAATGAGTAGAGGATGTCTGAAGATATGTGTCCATGCAAACATCCCTAACATACCCCTATAAATAATGTGCCTCCAATATATCAAATGTCTTATTTCAAGCATTAGAACATTAAAATTGGAGTTCATACTAATTACCTCTACTTGTTTTCATTCCCTTCTTTCCCTTAGTTTTTTTATTAAGGCTACCTTGAAGTTTCATGAGCCTTGAAAACCAAGCTAGATGAAGGTGTTGCTACTACTAGAAGAAGATTTAGACATCTATAGTAGGTCATCTTAGAAAGAATAAGTGCATTAGAAAGTTAAGCTAAGACATATTTATATTTTGGAATGAGGAAGAGACATTTATAAAATAAATTTTATATAGGTGAGACATCTCATCAGGCTATGAGATGTCTTACCTAAGTTTTCAATAAAATAGTCAAGATGTCTTGGCTTTGGCTAGGATGTCTTAGGTGACAATGAGATATCTTGCTCAATATTTCTCATCTTCCACTGGTACATCTCATCTAAGATACCTTGATGACCAATGGGATGTCTTATCTTGAATTTTCATATATTGGATTAGTGGCAGGTAGAGCTTTTGAAAACAAAAGTGAGGGGTTTCAAGAATGACTATCAAACATTTGTAGAAGCAAAAATGTCTCATATTCATTACTAACAAATATAGAGATTTTAAATGTCCTATTCTAGATTGTCCTATCTAAGCAAAAGAGAGTGAAAGACATACCTCACTTACTAGGTAAGATAGGGTCCTATCCCCATATATTTGAGTGTTACCTTTATCCAATGAATTCTTGCACACCAACTTCTTGCTCAAACATACTCTAGTTCTACTATAGAAAGAATTGTAGAATTCTAATTTTTTGGTTTCCCAAGATACAAGACATTTTCAAAGAACAACTAGCTACCACTAGTGCAATGATAGTCATCATATCATACTACCCAATTTGCATTATAATACCCCAACAAGATTAAGTATTAAGTTCCTTGGATACCAAAGACTCCAATCATTAGTTTCATTTAAATAATAGAAAAGTTCTTGTAGTCCCACAATTTAAACATTTTCAACATAAATTTCTATAATTAGTATAAAAATGTTTGATGAAGCAAGTTATAACACCACTACCCTCTTTGAGACCTCAACTTTTTCAACATAGACTTACTTTTAAATGGTTATGTCCTTTTGTAATCGAACAAGGATTGTAATTGATCAATCCTTGTTCTTGGCAATGTTGCTGCTTACATTAATTTATTTCTAAATGCTTATTTTATTTTAATTACTTTCTTGTTATTGGATTTGAGAATAAGTTTCCATATCTCATTGATTTAAATATTTTTTCATTACTAAATTCCATCTTTTCTAGCTTCATTGAAACTCTATAGCTCTATTTGTGAAATGTAGGCACCAAATTCCACAACTCTTTTGTTTTACTCCTATTTATTATACCATCATCCATCTATCTAAAAATATCGCTAACAGAGTATAACCTTATTAGCCTAGGAATCTTTAATATAAAACATTTATCTCTAAAACACAAAAAAGAACTAACTAAAGATTTCTTATTAATTCAAGGCATAAACAAATTTTTCATGGAGAAACAACTTATTGGAGTTTTTTTTCAAGGCCATTGAGTATTCCCTTAACTTGTTCCTGATGTTTGCCTTCAATATTATCAATACCTTTAGTTTCATTCTTCGCATCATCTCTAAAAATAATAGTTACCATGGTTTTATTCAATAATCTTAGAGCATCCATTATCATTATACAAAGTGGTTATTTTATTAGCCAAGAGTGCAACATGTACAAACATTTCTTTCTTCAGTTGTTTCTCTTTAGGTCTCCAAACTTTCCTCATCTATAAGAAATCATTTCTTAGCTCCTTTTGATAAGACCAAGTAGTCAAGTTATAGTGTTTTAACCATAAATGATAGTAGGATTGTGCATGTTCAAACTTTTCACTGTAATAACATGGTTTTTCTCATTCAGGCTAGATGTTCAAACTTGAGTAAATATCTCCATTTTGGTGAAATGCTTGTATATGCTTCAATATGAGGATTATTTTCCAATCCTCTTTTATCATTTGGATCACTTTCTTGTCTCAACATAACTTGTAGGATCTCCTTCCCTTCTATGAACCTCTCATTGATGAGATTCATATCTTCAAATTCATTTGTCATTTGCTTGATCACTAATGGAATATTCATGTACAAAGGTCATGCAAAGAAGATGCAATTCAATTGAACTATCATCAACTTCCTCCTCACTATATTCATAATCCCAGTTGGTGTGTAAATTTTTTTCTTTCTTTTCTTTCTTGATGGACTCCTTTTTCTACAAGCTATTAGCACTACAACATTCGGTCCCCAAATGACTTGTTCCATAACATACCAACATTTTATAGTACATGTATAAGAAATATAATTTTTGAACTACTTACCTTTTTCCTTACCATTTTTGCTTGTCTAAATGATTCTCTTTCCTTTTGGTGCTAGAAGACTCTTTACCCATTTTGATAAGCGAGTTAATTTATCATCACTATTTTTATCATTATCAAATGATCTTTTATCTTAACAAAATTCTTTGCAAAGGTTTTGAGGGAAATGGACTTTACTTTGATTATTCCTTTGCTTATGAGAGTCATCTCATATTCCACAAATATACTTTATAACTCTTTAAATTTCAAGGTGGTGAAATCTCTAATTTCTTCCATGGTCGTAACTTTGGATCTAAAGTTATGTTGTAAAGTTCTAATCATCTTAATAATAACTTTACTTTTGGGCAAATATTTTCTTGTTCCCTAATGGAAACAACTATATCATTAGCCTTAGAGAAATAATCATTCATCCTTTCTTCCTTTTTTATTTTGAGTTTATCATATTTACTTTGAAGAACTAAAAGTTTAGATACTTTAACTATAGAAGTTTCTTCATATGTATCTTCTAAAACATCCCAAATTTCTTTAGTAGTTTTACATCTAGGTATTCTATTGAACTCTAGTTTACTAAGTGCACAATAAAGATAATTTCTAGCTTTAGAATCAAATATAAGTTTTCTCTTATCTTCAAGATACTACTTACCTCTTGTTTTACGAATGAGGATGATTTCCTTGAAAGTAGTTATCTCACTCAAAGTTGGATGGATGTATTTGTTGTAAGAGGAATTGTCGTAATGAGCTGAAAACTAATACAACCTAATACAAAAACTAAGCTAGGTAGTTTGTGGTCACCAAAAGGTCCAGGAAAACTAACCTTTCAAATAAACTCCCTTAAATCGAAAGGGAACTTGGGGATCGAAGGATGAATTTAGAATATGAGCTAGATGTTTTTCCAACATTAGCGAATACCAAGCAAAATAGTTACATGCACAAAATAGCCAATAAGAGATGTCTAAATAGAGAGAAGACACATCATAATAGAAATGCATGACATGCTTAAAAATAGTGCAAAAAGGAAACAAATCTATTACTAACACATGCAAACTAAGAAGGAAAATGTGAGGAAAATAGATCTAGAGCAAATCTGGGCAAAACCAGAGACAAAAGATCCAAAAATAGAAGATCTAAACTAAAGCAATGAAAAAAACCTATAAAGATATGTTCCAAGAAATGTACTAGGGATTAGAAGCATTTGACAAGGAGCTATATTACCCCATTTTTACTCTAATGAGTGCACTAATGTAAATCTAATAGGAATAATAACAAGTTTAGCAACTAAAAATTGTAAAGGAGAGATCATATTAGTGTGTTAATCTGATTCTTAGTAAATCCTCATGTGCCATGAGGATAGAATGAAAGAGATGTAATATATCAATAAGGAAAAGTGGAAAAGCAGAAAGAGAGCTGAAGTTTCTTAACAGATCTCTTAGAAGCAAAGCACTTCTTAACATAATATGAGAGCCTAACCCAAAAAGGCAATTCCTTTACATTTAGGGATCTCTTCCTATATATAGGCTAAAAATGCCTCATAGACCATGTAGGAATGATGTGGTGTGGCCCACAGAATCTTCCAAAAGCTTCTAGAAGATTCTAAAGAGGAGAAATGATGCAAAGAGAAAAATTTGACATCAAACATTGAAAGTTTCATAAAAGACATCAAAAGCTAAATACAAGATGACATTGAATGTCAAAAGTAAGTTTGACATTNATATCATAGTCTTGTACTCTCGGTGTGAGTGTTATAACATGGGATGGGCTATGCAAGGAACATCTTACAACAAGACACCAATGTTCGATGGAACTAAATTTATATATTGGAAGGCTTAGATGTAGGGATTCTTTAAATCAATGAATTTTGAAGTATGACAATCCATCTTAGATGGATACTATTGTATCCACTTTGACTTTTTCAGCTTAACTAAAACACTTGGGGTACATTCTATGGCTTTTCATCTTTTAAAGCTATCTTTAGTAGTTTAGCTTTTATGTCCCACATCATCTGCAGCACCATTTTGGCTCTACTTTTAGTTTCAATGTTCAATGTCAACTTTAGCATTGATTCTATCCTTAGGTTATGATGTTTTGTGTTAAACTAGTTTTGATGTCTTGTGTTAGATTTTTGATGTTAAGCATTAAGATCATTTTTGATGTTTGATGTTAACTTTTTTTCCAACTTCTAACATTTTATGTCAAATCAATTTTGATATCTTATGTTAGAATTTTAACATCTAGCATCGNCCATCGAACATTGGTGTCTTGTTGTAAGATGTTCCTTGCATAGCCCATCCCAAGTTATAACACTCACACCGAGAGTACAAGACTATGATATTACTTGAAGATTAAGAACTTAGAGGGGGTTGAATAAGTTCAATCTCACAATGCCAAACTTTTACTATTGCAGATTTACATGGTTTCCAAACTTAGGTACTTCCATAACCAAAGGGTAGAATCTTTACTCATCTCTAGACTTTATTGCTTAAAATGACGTTTCAATGACACCGCAACCTATACAAGGCTTCAATTATAATAGATCCTTATGTCTCAACAAGCTCTCTAGCTTTACCAAGGATGATTTCTCTCAAGAAACACAACCAACCCATCAAGGAAAATGGACCATTAGGTCTCAAAAATCTCTTAAGCTTTACAAAGGATGATTTTTCTCAAGAAACTCATCCAAGCTCTCAGGACAATCAAACCCTTAGGTCTCAAAACTCTCAAATTTTACAAAGGATGATTTCCTTTTAGAAACTCATCCAACCCTTAAGGGCAAGATTATAGTGAAATGAGGAATAAGGAAGAATTGAACTAGCTTTTCAAATTCCTTTATTTGAGCTCAAAATACAAACACAACAAAGAATAGAAGAAATGAGGACCTTGAATTCTCAAAGATATATATAATTCTTACTCAACACATCAAAAGATAGAGAATATGAGAATCTAGACTTCACAAGGATGCATAAAATCCTTTCTTAATCTCTTACTACTTTGCTCTTAAGCTATCATACCTTTATAGGTTTTTTCTTCTTCAATTTCTCATTGAAATTCCTACAATACCTAGAAGCAAATACTTGAGATATCTTGTTCATGACCTAGGATATCTCACCATTTTGTCAACTTCTAGGTGATCTCATTTGAATCCTAGACATCTCAGTCATGGCTAAGATGTCTCCTTGAATTGAAAGATGACTTTTGTAACAACCTATATTTTTAATCCCTTATTTATCTTTATCTTTTGTTAATCTTTGTTGATTTGAGCCTTGTGGATAATTTCATCTCATCACCTTGAAAACATTAATGATTATGCTCCATTATACTATAAAATATTTTAATTATCATTTATTTAATTTGCCTTATATTTTTATGATATTTCCGTTTGAAACATTTCTATTTTAAATTCTTATTTTGATATCTATTAGAATCTTTGTTAATATTGTTTTATTGATCTTTTGGATTTGGATGCTAATAATTTCTTAGTGTCTCTTGCTAAGAATAGGTTGATGGAAGGTAACACATGCTATGAACTAGAACATGAAGTTTTGGAAAAATATCATACGTTTGATAACTTTCATAAGGCTTTGCTTCTGTTTGCTTTTGCTATGTGAACTAGGAATTATCTATTACTTATCAAACTCCTATTAAACGTTTTTATTTATCATGAATGTTATTTTGGAGATAACTCATAGTAAATCCATTGTTACTATATTGTCTGAATTTTGTAATCTTGTATTTAAGTGTAAGCTCCTATGTCTCCCTGGCATTGATTACTCTTTCTAATTAGTTGTTTCCTCCTTCTTTATGGTGATTAAAATCCTTGATGTTTAGCTTTGTGCATTGCAATTCAATCTTCATTGTAGCTCAGTTTTTTAACGTAGAGTAACTGTTCAAGATTTGTTTTCCTTGTTCATTTTCAATGATCTAGTTCTTTTGTTGTAATTACCAGCTTTATCATCAATGTTTCCAAATTCTCTAATAAATTATTATCCTTTTGGTAATCTTTTGCAATTGTTTCACCTTTGTTCTAACCAAACAAGATGTCTTGGAGATCAAGGAGATGTCTTTTTAAGAACACCAAGAATTGTAGGAGACATCTCTCTAGTGGAGAGGACACATTGCCAGAGATGTCTCTTTGGTGAAGAAAACTTCTCATCTCTCTTGGACTAGATACGTCTCAATAGAGATGTCTCCTTGTAGGTTAAGACATCTCACCTACCAACGCTATTTAGAAAACTTCCCAAATTGAGATCTAGGGTTTCATTTTATACTCAAACAAGTTCCCTTTGATCCTAGGAAACCTTAAACTCTTTGAAACACATCTAAAAACACCTAGGATTAGGTAAAACATACCACTTTTATGGTCATCTTGTGGATACTACTTATCTTACCTTTTTAATGTTGTTCTCATAATTTTTGGAGTATGCTTAATCTTCCATGCCTTTTTCTAACCTCTTGATCATGGATGACTATAGGATCAATGGGCAAGAATTTGGGATGTCTAGGTTGGCCTCTAGAACTTGACCCATCTCACTTATGATCATACCCCAAGTGGCCAGATCTAGGTGTCAATTGTAAGCATTGTGAGGGGTAAGGTTGATGTCCTTGCTTGACCCACATTACCTATGATTATACTTAGGTTGTGACATTGGATAAGCATTATGGGGGAACTGTCTAGCCAATAATGTCTACTCACATTGCTTATCAATGTCTTGTGGTTGGGATTCATAATGTAAAACTAAAGGTTGGATAATCCATATAATTATGTTTCTAGGTTTGGTTCATCCAAGAAAGGTAAGATTGGTTGAGTAGTCCTTGAGAAAGATTGCTAATATCCAAGATAGGTAAGACCTTTACAAATCAAGAGTCCTTGCAAATGATCAATTCTAGTACAATCTCAATTTTCTTATCTCTTGTTTTGGATATGAATTTTTAGTATATTATCTCATAGATCTTGAGATAGCTTCTTATGCAACATGTGCACGTTTGTCAACTTATTCTAGATGCACCAAGGTGGTTAGCTCTACTAGAATTTTTCTAACCATTCCTACATGTGTGGATGTAAATTCAAGTGATAGAAGATAGAAGCTTAATGATGATGGATTTTGATCTTTGTAACTTTTCTTTATATTTTGAAATTTTGATATGTGATCATGATGATCATGATGTATTTGAGCTTTCATGACATTGGATATTATTAGCTGCCTTTTGAGATTACAAACATGTTATGTTTAGTTATGGTTTATGGATAATGGAATTTCTACTTAAAGTGCTCTAATGTGTTATTGTTTAACCATGTATGTTGGTTAAGATTTATAATGCTTATGGTTATTATTGTTTATTTTTCATTATAAGCATTATGACATCACATGCCCTTGTTATATGATCTAAATAATTAAACTTGGATTATCTAAGTGAGATTTTGGGGTATGACAAGTTGGTATCAAAGCATGGTTTCTGGATCACTAATCAAAGTTGTTAGATTTTGCGAATTTCTTCAAGAAGAAGAGAGAGTGAAGAGGTAAGTTCCAACAATATGCAACAAAAATTTCTTCAAACACTAGTGAAATTGTTAAGCTATGGAAGTAGCCAAGACGAAATCACAAGTATAGAGCCTAGCAACAGAAGGCTAGTTGGAGATTTTAGAAAGCTACTTCCACCTATGTTCAAGGGAACTAATGATCCAAAAATGGCCCATGAGTGGGTGAATGAGATGGAGAAGGCTTTTGGTGTTTTAAGCTACACACCAACCTAAAAGATAAGGCTGGTTATTTGCCAACTCCAAGTTGTTACTAGACATTGGTGGAATAATTTGATTCAAGTTAAAGGATGGCAAGAAAATAACGTGACATGGGATGACTTCAAGAAGAAGGTAGAGGATTACTATGCCATTAATACCTATATTAAAAATAAAGAAGATAAGTTTTATGCATTGATACAAGGTGATATGACAATCCATGATTATGATAGTAAGTTTTGTGAGTTAGTTGAGTGCATTCCTCAAGTTTTGAAAGATGATGAATCACATGTCAAAAGATTATTGAAAGGCCTGAGGTCATCCATCTAACAACATTTGTCAACTTTATCATAATAGTGTATGAGACACAAATTCAAGCACTAAGACTAGAGAGGGATCAAATAGAGGATGAAGAGCAAAATGGAATAGCCAAGAAGATACATAAAGGGGAGGCCCCAACTAACATTGATGAGAAGAGGAATAAGGTTCCAAGAAAGGAGCAAGAAGAACCATGTAAGAATTTTCCAAAATATTACCAACCAAAGGGCCAAGGTGAAATAAGAACATATTTTTATTATAAGGAACTTAGTCACATTAAGGTAGTTTTCTCTAAACTAAAGAGGAATAAGAATTTCTTCAGTAATCATCCTAGAGTTATAGTGTATAGTATTGTGGGAGTTTCTCAAGAAAAATAAAGAGTAGCTCCAAGAGTATATAACTTACTCAAAGCTCAACATAAACTAGGCAAAGGTATACTTTCTTCTCTAATCTTTCAAGAGGAATATTTCAAAAGAAGGGAAGAATATAACAACCTATATTTTTAACCCCTGCTTATCTTTATCTTTTATTATTCTTTGTTGATTTGAGTCTTGTGGAGGATTTGATCTCATCACCTTGAATACATTAATGATTTTGCTCCATTATATTTTGAAATCTTTTAATTATATTCTATTTAACTCACCTTATATTTTTATGGTCTTTTCATTTTAAAATATTTTTCTTTTAAATTCATATTTTGGTATCTATCAACATCTTTGTTAATATTTCTTTAATAAGCTTTTGGATTTGGATGCTACTAATTCATTAGTGTCTCTTACTAAGAACAGGTTGATGGAAGGTAATACATGCTATGAACTAGAACACAGAGTTTTGGAAAATATAATACTTTTAATAACTTGCAGAAATCTTTGCTTCTATTTTCTTTTCCAATGTGAATTGAAAATTTTATATTACTTATTAGACTCTTATTGAAAGATTTGGTAGATGAGGAAAATCCTAACTTCTTTGAGTGGCTACACCCAAGCTTGAACCTAGGTCTTTAACTTGAGAAACGAACACCTTGCTATCACTTCAAATGATGGTCCCTTTTCTTTATTAAGCTATACTTTAATAATTTTGAGAGCTAAATTTAGCATAACTTGGACATTTAATATCTATTTTTGATAAATAAATAGTCATTTATAATATTTTAAAACCTTTTAAATCCTATGGTGATGTTTAATTGATCATTTAGAATGCTGATAATTAGGTGATAATTCAAACGATGCCTTAGTATGTTGTAACTTAGATCAACTAATCATGTCTAATAATTTAATTATTATAACTAGAATTTTGATCATTTATGGCCCATCTTGGGTTGTACTATTAGGTAACTAAGTTATGTGTATAATTAGACCTAATCCACTAATGCCTAGTTTATCATTAGTTACACTACCAGAGTCAATGTCCTAAGAGAGGTAGATAGATCATTAAAATTTTATAAAATGTATCCAAACTATTACCAACCTAACAAATCAAGTAATTAGATAATCAATTGCTAAATCGCAACATAAGAACACTTTATACCAACCTATAAGTAATTAGATCATTAGGTAGAGATCAACCATCATGGAAAAACATAATCATGTTTGGATAAGACATATAATATCTATAATTAAAAACAAGCTATGAAAGAATCCAAGTTTGAAAGTTGTAATGTACAATATTCTTATAAGATCATTAGCTAATGAAATACAACATTTGCTATGTCCACCTTGGACATTGAACTAGCATGAATACCAATACTATGCATCCTTATAAAATTATAAGATTTGAATGCTAATGTATTGTGTCTATAAGAAGTCTTTCCATGAAAATTTCTATAATGATTCCAATCTTATTTGAAAAAATTTTCATATGAAGGTGTTTAGAAGCAAAAATATTCTTGTGATAGTTCTTCATATGAGGACATCACCAACCCTTGTATAATCTTCAATGTATTTTGGGTATGTATGTCTTGTTTGTGTGTGGCTTCTTGTGTTGATCTTATTAGCATTATTAGGGATGTTTGGTGCCTATTTTAATGAGTTTAGGGAGTTCCAAGATCAATGGGATTTTTTTAAGGTATCTAGAGATTCTAGACCTTAAAATAAGCATTTTGATTTTTGGCCATGGTAGGTAAGATGTCTTATCTTGAATCAAAAAATCCCCACTTCTTGCAAGACCTCTCCTCAAGAAGTCTCACATGTCTACAATACATCTCCTCAATCTTCAAGATATCTCTCCTAGTTACAATATGTCTCCTCAATGTTCAAGATGTCTCCCCCAAGTGTGAGACGTCATCTCTATAAACTAGCTACTTTTGGTTAGGATGTCTTCTCAAACCTTAATATGTCTCAAATGAGCAACAAAAATTAATTTATATTTTTAACTGTAAGGGAAGATAAAAAGTCATACTAAGAAACTATAAATAAGAGTCTAAGTGATGAAGCATCTAGTGACAATTTATATGTCAATTGTAAGCCCTAGATGTGGAGAAGTATTTTTTTTTTGTCCTATGCTTATAGTATAGCATGTTCGATAGAGGTTATTGATTCTCTAGGATGTATTCTTGATTCTCATGTCATACTCTAATGCTTCATGATCGATTCCAAGCTTTTTAGGATGATCTATCTTCATTTATATGTCTTAGGATCATTCCAACATGTGCCTTTGAGTTCCATCTTGTCTCAAATGAAAGGTGATGCATTGTTTCTATAGGGATCATGTGTTTACTACCTTGCACCAACATATCCCCTACATTAGTGCAGGAGCACTAACACACCTTCCTGCATGGCCTTGATCAACCATCCTTGCCTACAATGTGACTAGGTTAGCATGTTTGGCATTGATAAGCTTCCATTAGCACCAAGGCCCTAACAAATCCTCTCCATTCCCACATAAAAACTATGCATACCCAAGGTAGGTCCTCATATAACAACAAGTTAATAATTAGTTATTCTTAGAGCTTGTGCCATTTGGATTATGTTAAGAGCTCTTCCTTCCTTAGGAAAGTTAATTTCCTTCCCTATTTATATGTGTTTTGATTCATCGCTTTCACAAGTATGACTAGACTCTATCAAAGTGGTACCTTCCTTAGATATCCTAGAATTTTTTGGTCAATGCAAAGTCCAGTGTTTGTACAGTAAATAAAGCTTATGGTTTTTTCTCATTTTTTTACACCATTAATACCTTAAACATTAAAATATAAAAAAAATATTATAAAACATTAAAATCATAAAAATATTCTTTTTATTTCTAATTTTCATAAGCTATAATAATTTAACCTTACCTAAGGAGGTCATAACTGTATGGCATGGTGTTGGGCCATCAAAGTTGTAACTAAGAGTCATTTCATTGCATTTTGTATGTGGTGTTGCACCTGCACCTTAAGGGATTATGACAAGTATATGAGTGTGTACGTATTACTCCTATCCCTATGTGGAATTGTAATACATGTATGTTTATTATCATTTTGTTTCTTATAACTATAAAATACATTAAAAATCATAAATATTTTCTTATCTCTCTCATCATGTTTACAAGGATTTGAATTATATCATATGTATTATAATATACTTTATATTTTTTAAGCACATTGACATACACAAGTGTTCTTGGCAATCCACTCAACATCATATTTAAAGCTTATGAGTAGATCAAACCAAGATTCAAATGATATATTACTTGGTTCAAAATTGGTGGGATCCCTATCATTAGCTTTATTCCTAGGGAAGGTGTTGTTGAATTTCCTAGAAACACTTATATAATCTTAATTTTGATTTTTATTCAAACCTATTATGTGTTTCTTAGTGTTGTGTACAAGTTTTCAACATAGGTGAGATGGAAACTAATGCTAAGAGTCCACCAAATACTTTAGTAGAATTACCAAAATGCAAAAAAAAAAAAAAATTGTATTTTAACATGTGCTAGACCCAACTCTACCATTGGTTTTCTTAACTTAACATTAGCACAAAAAGGAAAGGTGGCATAACATTTATGGATGTTTCATGAATGAACCAGTTGTAGTTGTAGTAGTAGATCTCAAAGAGGCCCTAATTAACCTTAGGCTATAGAAAATTTTCACCTTCTATGTGGCTTCAAAGCTAAATTTTAGTGATTATGAACCTCAACTAAGGTAAGAGCTCTGAAATCAGATGATGTAGAAAATGTTTGTCATGGCTTTTCATCTAATCATTCAAATGAGGAGCAAGGTAAGAAAGCAGACATCAAAGGTAAAGGATCGCTCTATAAACAATGTAGCTCAAAACTATGAGGATGATCTCCTCTCCATGTTTCAACATTCCCACCTATCAAGGCCATCTAGTGATGATAGTTCCCCCTTGTTCAATTGGGGTGAATATCGTGAGCTTAATGATGTTGTTTGGATTTCAAAGAAGTATGTTCATGATAGTAGGATTAATAGTATCAACATGGCTAATGTTCCATTATATAGAGGGTATACTGATAATTATCCCCAACTCCATATGTAGGCATTTGATACTGCTTTTTATCTACAAGGGATTATTAATTAGTGGTATAACTTGTCGTTGTTCCCTTACACATTCAACAAATAAGTAAAAAACCTAGTACAAATCCTTGCTACCTAAGTTAACTCAACCATGGGAAAACATGATTAAAATTTTCTACACCAAATTCCAAATCTATACCCACATTTCCAACATTTAAAATGAGATGACAAGATTCAGGTAAGGAGCACATGAATCACTAGACATTGCCATGGAGAGATATCTTAAAACTATCCACCACTATCTGAGCCATGGCTTTAGCCAAAGAGAGTAGCTCATGCATATCATGGAAGGCCTAAGGCAATATACAAGGGAGTGAGTAGATGTGTATGTAATGGGCTAGGTACAAAAAAAGTATGTGATCCAAATTAAAGTAGTCCTTAATACTATTACTAGCATAGAAAGTGAATGGAGAAAATAGATATCTTCAAAGACATATAACTGTGATCCCATGCATAAAAAGGAGGCCAAAATCATTTAAGATACTTCCAAACCTCCTTCTACTATTGAGACCATAGCATGTGATTAAGCCAGAACCCATAAGGCCTTAGCAAACTTGGCCCACTAGGTGAACTAAGTTTGGAATGTGATGGATGTGAAAATAGCCACTACTCTCAAGGACATTAGTGGTAGGTCAGTTCAAGTAGCAAAAGCAATTAAACCACTTGGTTGTAGAAAGAAGTACATAGGAAAACTTATGAAGAACTTCTCTTCCTCTAATGGCATCAAAGAAGATTTGAATAAGCGATCCTCATCCTCCAGTGATGAGGTTCATTATGAGTATTACACAAATTCTCATAACTCATAGTGCTACCTAGTCATGGCCCACATGATTGGTGAAATGGGATGAGTTGGAATGCCCTTGAATCCCAAGTTTATTATGACACAAACAAGGAGGAGTCCCTTCTGTAGCCTATTGTACAATCCTGGGGATATGTACCTATAATCCATGCAACAGTACAATGGTCAACTCTAAATCCTTATTTCAATAACCCTATCTTGCAAGCTCCTCATCATTAATAGCATCTTTTGTTACTTGATCCCATGTAAGGTGAAACACCTATTCAACTGCAACCAATGCAAATCAAATATTATGATATTGCCCACTATGTTGATCTTGCTTCCACATATGTTACGAGGTAATATTACCAAGCTCCTATTAACAAGATTGTGAAGGAAAATTAAGATCCCATGATAGAATATTTTTTTGTAAATGTAGATGTTAATGTCATGGGGCTATTTCCACTCCATCCTCCTCCTCATATGGAGAGGATAATCCTTCTAGCAAAATAGGAGTCTAAATTTAAGAGGTTCCTATACCATTTCCTAAGCACTATTGGAGTAACACATCCACTTTAAAGAAGGGTTCTTCAAATGTAACTATCTATTTAAATGCAATGGCACATGATGATATTGGTGTTGTAATAATTACAATGTCTAAGGTGGTCATACATATAGTAAAATAAGGTCATCCACCTAAAAAAGGATTGATCTTGGTAGTCCCATGGTAGAGATCCAAATTAGTGAGAAAAGTCATTACCTAGCTCTATGGGACTCTTGTTCATGAGTCAATATCATTTTGCAATAGCATCTTAATTGGGGACTTTCCTCTCTTAAGAGTACCAACATCAAGTTGGACATGTCAATCCTACACATACCTAGTGGGATAGGTTAATGATCTGATGACTACTTTGGTGTGATGGTCATAGCCTACAAATTTCTTGGTGATCAAAACAAAAAATAAGGTGGAAAAAAGCTTTCATGTTATCATGGAAATAGACAAGTTAAGTACCATTAATGCCAAGTTGGTTTTCCAATGCCTCCATCATGAAATTAGTAGGAAATATGCAATTGTAAAGACACATTACAAGTAGATCTCAAGAAATTCTTCCTAGCCTTGTAACAAGCATGGTTGCAATTGCTATGTCACAAAACATCTTTGTACCATTAGAGACATAAATTACCTTAAATAATGTCAATTTCATGAAGCCACACATCACTTCTTGAAAGACCAATCAATGTTCTTATCCTATCTAATGTTAAATCATCTTATTCAGAAATGGAGAACATAATAAATGTAGTTGCAATAGTGTAATATGATCCTAAGTTTGGGGCATTTCTACATCATTGCTTAAACTTAAGCCACTTTCTAAAGAATTGAAGTACTTATTCCTTATATATTATCATCCTATTATTATTAATTCCCTTCTAACAGACATCTAAAATGTTGAATGAAAAAGGATAGTTACAAAGTGGAGAAGAGCCTTTGGTAGTTCCATGATAAACTTGTGGGAATTAATCCCTCAATCAGTTAGCACCACATATACATTGATCCAAATGTTAGACCTCAGTGAATACCCTAAAGTAGACTCAATCTAAGTATGTGAAACATGGTAAAAATTGAGATTGTCCATCTTCTACTAGCCAGTTTCATTGCTTCTACCATTGATAGTGAGTGGATTAGTCTAACTATAGTCACTCCCAAGAAGGCGAATAAATGAAGAGTTTGTATAGACTACAAGTTGTTGAATGCTATCATCTTTATGGATCATTTTCCATTGCTCTTTGTAGACTAGGTATTGGATAATATCTATGGCTAAGAGTGCTACATCTTTTTTTATGAGTACTCTAGTTGCAATCAAATCAATATAGCACTAGAGGATAAAGCCAAGACTATATTCATTTATCCATGAGGGATCTTTTCCTTCAAGTGCATGCCCTTTGAGTTATGCAATGCAACAACCATGTTTCAATGGTTGGTCATGTCTATGTTCCAAGATTACATTAGCAAGGGTATGAAATTCTTCATGGATGACTTTTCCACTTATGGCAAATCATTCCAAGAAGCCTTGGATTGGCTCAAAGCTATCTTACACATTGCTACTAGGTGAACTTAAAACTAAATTAGAAAAATGGTTAGCTAATGATGATTGATGGCATTATTCTTTGCTACAAATTTTTAAAGAAAGGGATTGAAGTCGATCCTAACAAGATTTGCACCATCAAGAACATGATGCAAATACCCATGATGGTTAAAGAGGTGTGATCCTTCTTAAGCCACACTAGTTAATATAGTCATTTTATTAAAAATTATATTAGAATAGCCATGCCCCTATTTGAGCTCATGAAGAAAGACATGTTGTTCTTGTGGAATAATTACTATAAAAAATGTCTTCCAATATCTAAATGAAAGATTAACCCAAACTAATGTGTTGAAAATTCCTTATTGGACTCAACCATTTCATATAATGATAGATTTTTCTAACTTCGTAATTCAATGGGAAAAAAGACCCTACTACATCCACTATACTAGTTGAAGCATTATGTGGCCTCAATTAAACTACACCATGAAAAAATAATTGATAACCATTATTTTCACACTCTAAAAATTTATACATTATATTTTGGGATGCAAGATTTTCATTAACACTGATTATAGTGTTATCTAGCTTCTCATGAACAAATTTAATGTCAATCCTCATGTGATAAAATGTTTGGTTCTCTTGTAGGAATTTTACCTTCATATGATTGATTATGAACCAAGAACATAGTGGTAGATCATCTATCATAGTTATGAATTGGAAACAAGTGAGAAGGTGTGCTTCTTGATGAATTTCTTGACGACCACATTTGTAAGGTCATTTTTAAATCAAAGAATAGATATTAATACCCATGGTTCATAGATATTCTTAATTACCTAGTGATCAAGAAGCTTCCTTTTAGGTGGAACAAATGCAAAATCCAATGATTCCAACACCAAGTAAGGCCTTACCTAGTTATCAAAGAGCATCTCTACAAGTAATGCCCTAATGACCTAATAATATGGTTTGTTCCTTATGACAACCAAGGTGATGTCTTGGCACATGCACACCATGGTGTCTGTGGTGGGTACTATGCTAGGAAGAGAACTAAAACAAATCTATTACTCATGGGCTATTTTTGGACCACCATGTTTCATTATGTTTAATACTTTATGCATTGTTGTGATAAGTATCAATGTGAGGGAGGTATGTTCTCATGTATGGAGTGACCAAACTAGTGGATCTAATCATTGAAGCTCTTCAATGTATTAGGGATTGACTTCTTCTATCCCATCTCTCCTACCTTCAATGGTAAGGCATACATCATTGTATGTGTAGATAATTTCACAAAGTGGATGGAAGCTACTATCATTAAGAACTACTCATCTATCACTACAACAAGCTTTATTTGGAATAATGTGATCCATAGGTTTGGTATCCCATAAATATTGATATCCAATAATGGTATGCATTTTACTGGTAAGATTTCAAAATTTTATTAGAATCTTGTGGAATTATCATAAGTTAACTTACCCTTATCATCTGTTGGTCAATGGTCAAGCAAAATTTTCTAATTGTGGACTTTTTAGAATACTCATGAAAATTATTAGTGGGTACAGAAGTCACTAGGCTAGCAAACTTAATGATGCCCTCTGGCCCTATCAAATGGCATGAGAAAACCTTGTTAGTTACACATTATTCAAGTTGATCTATAAATAAGTTCCATAACTGCCTACTCATCTTGAGATGAAAACCATAGGTACTATTGTAGATTTTGATATGACCTTAGATTCTACTCAAAAAGAGAGGCTAATTAATCTCAACCTTATCAATGAAAACTACAAAATCACCTTGATGCATATGAATTAGAACATTCTTATACCAAGGCTTTCCATGATATATGTGTAAGAGAGTTTGATTTCAAACCTAGTGATAAGGTCCTCTATTTTAATCCACTACACTTGTCCCATTTAGATAAGTTTTAATTTCATACTAGTTACCAGTCTAGTGTAGTACACATCTACCATCCTAATGATCTAGATAAAATATTTTTTTGTTAATGGAAAATCCATGAAGCATTACCAAGAATATCTTTCCCCTCTAAGGATACCTAATGATAAATCCTATGTCATGTACTCATCAGTCTATTAAGTGATAAACATGGATTAGGAATGGGGGAGAATCCTTCATGCCATGAAGAATTTTTTTTTCATTCTACTATTTTGCTTATGTATCTTAATAAATTTTATGTATTTAATTAGTGCTCTTTATATTTTTGAGCATAATGTTCAAAAATTCATTATCTTTTATTTTTCTTAAGCATGTTTGTATGTGTATGGGAAAACTAATTAATGTGCTTTATGAATGCTGACCCAACAAGCCAATGGTGAATGGATGAATTATAGATATGATGATTATGAAAGAGTGCCACATGGATTCAACATGGATCCTTGATTGATGGAATTTTCACACAGCAAGATTCACCCACCCATCTTTTTCTATCCATCATTGATGAACTAGGCTCAAATTTAGTGGGGAGGTTGGACTCACACTATGAGATGTTAAGGTCAATGCTACTAGAACTATGGATAAGTGATAGGTCCACATCTTAAGATGTGAGCTCTAGAACTTTTTCTATCCATCATTGATGAACTAGGCTCAAATTTAGTGGGGAGCTTGGACTCACACTATGAGATGTTGAGGTCAATGCTACTAGAACTATGGATAAGTGATAGGTCCACATCTTAATATGTGAGCACTAGAAATGTGAAAGAGTGCTTGGACACTAGAATAAAAAGGATGTGCCATCGAGGACCTTTGTGATCACTAAATGGGTCTAATCAGTGTGATTGGACCAAGGTGCACATATTATAATGGCTAGCCACCCTAGTTAGAAGAGGTTTGTGATCTTGCAAACCTATGCATGCCATGTGGTGAGTGATGAATTTTCTTATCATAAAAGTCAAAGACTCCAAGTAGCAATCCAACACTCTTGTTGTTCCCATAACCCTCATGTTTCATCAAAAAAATCCTCTTCTCATAAAATGAAAAAAAAAAAGATAAAATAAAATGATGAAAAAAAAAGAGAAATAATAATAATAGAATGATGACAATGAAAAGAAGATGTGATGGAAAGAGTAATGTAACTTCGATTATTGGTTCACACAAATTGGTACTTTTACTATCTTGAACCAATCATGTAATTGCTCCATTAAATTGAAGAGATTAGTTAAACTAAATATCAATATGAGCCATTCTCATGTTCAACCCATTTCCTAGATCACTTAAATTCCAATGTAATAGTCCATGATGATCTCTTACTCCATCCCTACTCATGGCCATGAAGACCTAGAAGTCTCTCCCTTAGTAAACTTTGGTAATGTTAATTGTTGCTTCTACCCAGTTTCTATATCCATCTATTTTTAGCAATTATATTTTTTAATCATTAACCCAAACCATGGTCATATCTAGCATCTCTTGGTCATTGTGTTGTAATTTCTATTGGAATTGGGATTTGTAAGTGTAGCCAGAGGGATCAATGGGAGGGTTCCAGTAGAGAAAAATTCAAAGAGCCTATCATGCATGAATGGAGGAAAACCAAACAAGAATCTTGACTTCTAAATGTTGTGAAACATGTTTCCTTGGTTTGATTTCACCAATGATTAGACTATGGAATAACCAAGGCTAGATGGCATTGATGGTTGTAAGTGTGACCATGCACTTAGAAGGGGGACTTGAAGGGCTATCCCTACTAGGTGAACAAATAATGATGATGGAATATGGTAATGGATCTCTCATAGTGTGTAGGATATGCTCATGCACTCTATGATCTAATTGAATGGTTGGCTGGGGATCCAGTGATGGAAGAGACACACTCTCTCTCTTGCCCATCATGCATTATCCATTCATTTTATTCAATGTCTTGTCCATTGTTGTATGTAGCAAGAAGTTGATTAGGTGAAGCAAATGATAGGATTGGCCATCCAAGGAGATGGACTCATGTTGGATACTAATGTCTCACTAGTTGTTGGGAATCTATGGGTATCCCATCAATGGGTTTCACAAGGGCAATAGAGGCAGAAACCTGCTATGGGATGGATCCACTTGTGAATCCTTGGTGGCATAGAATTACAAGCAAGTGAGCTCAAGCTTAACTCCCAAGATGGTAGTGGTTGCATGGTATAAGACCCTTGATTGGTCTTTTGCATGTGTTGTTGTAACTCAATGAGCTTAACGATTTGACTAGGACTATCTTCTTCTACTTTTTTTTTTGGCTACATGTTTGATTATCTTAATTTACTTTAGTATTGGTGTCACATGTTTTTAGACCCTCTTGGATTTGTTTTTTCCTATGTTTACAACTGTAATTTAGGTGCTGTTGTTCTCTAGTGCATGTCATTAGTTAATGTTGTCTAAGGTTAATGTCTTGTAATTTAGTTGTAGGAGAGAGAAATTGTTGGGTACATGCTTTCTAATCCTATCATGTTTTCATACCAGTGTACATGCTTGGCATGGGGCTATGAAGTTGTTCTTCATTTTTTCTTTAGGAATTATACCTACCATTATTTTTGTGCATACTTTTTCAATGGTAGTTTAACACTTAAGGATTTCACATGAGTTTTAGCATCATTGTAGTCTAGCATGTATTGGAAAGTGCACTCTTGGACGTGTAAAGATAACATCATTTAGTTCTACTTGGAAAACACTTGCTTCATCTAAAACCTGGAATCCTCCCTTGGAAGGAATATTTAGAGGTGATAACTACAAGTGCAGGACATGCACAACAATTGATTATGGAATACAAATTAAAGGATGTAACAAAGATCATTCATCACACCTAAGACATTTCTAGTTCCACAGGTATGTCAAGGATTCTTCTTTTCAATCATCATTCCTTGGCCTCTTTCTTCTCAAAGTGGCAGTTTTGTAATGTATCCTATGTTAAAGTATTTGTACAATTGTATTCCTTTGCATTAACCTTGTCATGCGTTTAGTCCTAATCATTGCATCTTGAATGTTAAAGCTATGGGACTAGCTTTATGTAGTCGTGGGGGAATGATGAGGCATCTAGTGGCAATTTATATGTCAATTGTAAGCCTTGGATGTAGGGAAGTGTTTTGTACATCTTTTGTTTGTAGTCTAGCATGTTCGGTTGACGTTATTAGTTCTTTGATGCCTCCTTAACTCCTATGTCATATTCTAAGGCTTCATGCCCTATTCCAAGCTCTTTAGGATGATTTTGGCTTAATTTAGATTTTCTAGGATTATTCCAATAAGTACCTTTGAGTTCTAACTTATCCCAAATGCAACATGATGGATTATAGTTTTATGGGGGTGTGCTAACTACCTATGTTAGCACATATCCTACATCAGTGCAAGGGCATTGATGCACCCCTTGCATGATCCTAATCAATCATCCTTACCTACATCATGATTTGGTTAACTTCTTTGATGTTGATGAGCCTCAATTGACACCTAATTTCTAATGAACCCTCTCTATTTCTATGTGAAAATGATAAATACCTTAGGTGAGTTCTCACACAAAAATAAGTGAATACTTTATTATGCTTATAGTTTGTGCCATCCAAGTTATGTAAAAAGCTATTCCTCCCTTGGGTAAGTTTATTTTTTTCCCTTTTTATATTTTTTTAAGTCGTCACTTTCACACAAGTATGGCTAGACTCTGTCAAAGTGCTACCTTGCTTATGTAGCCTAAAACTCTTTGGTTGATATAGAGTCCAATGTTTACGTGGTAAATAAAACTTATGATTTTTCCTCATATTTTTGCATCATTGATATCTTAAACATTAATACATAGTGTTGGGCCATTGAGGTTGTCACTAAGAGTTAATTTATTGCATTTTTAGTATGTGTGAGCATTGCCCCTATTCCCAGGTGGGACTACAATGCATGTGCGTTTATTATCATTTTATTTATTATAACTATAAAATACATTAAAAATTCATAAAATATAAAATCATAAATATTTTCTTATCTCTCCCACCATGGTTATACAAATTTGAATTATATCATATGTATTATAATATACTTTATATTTTTGAATGCAATGACATACACAAGTATTCTTGATAATCAAGTCAACATTTTCTTTGAAGATTACAACTAGATCACACCATAATCCAAATGATATATCTATTGGTCCAAAACCAGTGAAACCCATATCATCAAGGCTTGAGTTTGAACAAGCTAATTAGTAGAGAAAAGGTCTATCTCAAGAAAGTGAGAGCTTGTGCAAAAGTGAGAGCTTGCAAAATATTTTGAGAAGAATTGAGAGAATACCTTCTAGTCATCAAGGAAAGGAGGAAGATGAAAGATATGGTGAAGTAGATACCAATGAGAAAGGGAGTTCTCAAGCATCCCTTATTAAGAAAATGAGTGTCCAATACTCAAAGGTTTTAAGAGAGGAAACCAAGAGCTTCATTAAATAAACCAATAGATCTTTAAAGCCAAGATGGTATATGCTACTGATCAAGGAGGGTTTCTACCCCATAAGTCATGGGAGGTGAAGGATCAAAGCCAAAGGAGTGGCAAAGATTAAGGAACTTCTTTAAGAAAGATCAAAGATAGCACCAAAAGGTATGATGCTTATTCATTTTGCAATTTTTCTATATCTTGTGATAAGGGAAAGGAGATTCTAAGCTAAGTTGAGGCTATCTCATCAATGAGAGGTGACTCCTCTAGCCTAAGGTATGTGAAATAATGATTTCTTTGATGATGTTTTTGATAAATCTAATATTAAGGCCATGGAGAAGAGTTTACCTTTTGATTTCGTGTCTTCAAAATGGGATGAAGAGCTTGTTGATGATTCCTTTGAAGGGAAGGAACCATTGGAATTGGGAACTTCTATTTGGGATCTTGAACCTTCAAGCTTTGATGAGATTAGACACCCACATGTTTAAGATCAAGTTGAACCAAATATGGATGGGAAAAGCCATGAAGAGGTAAGTGAGTCTAAGCTTTACCTTGCAAATGGTAGTAATGTCTTTTATGTTGAAGCTAGTATGATGAATGCTAGTATTTTACTTCAACTTAGTAGTGGTTTGTTCAATGGTAATGATGAGCATCATGATCATTATGATGATTGTGATGAGATTTAGAGTCATGTTGTAACTTTTGATGTCATTGTTAGTGAGAGGAAGACTAATAATGATAATTTGATTAATGATGATGGCTATTGGGATAATCATTATGAGAAGCTCATTATTAATGTTGGTGAAGATATTAATAATGATATAATATTCCAAAATTTGGAGATGTTTGCTATGGATTATGGCAATGATAAATTTGTTAAATGTGTTGAAGAACTTGACTACCTTGGCTATGAAATAGATGAGTAGCATGAAGATAATCCAAGTTGTTATGGTGTTTATGATGAAAGAAAGCTAAGGGGTAGTCTTCCAAACACTAAGAAGAATAAGGTGAAAAAGAGGAAAATGATGGGAAGAAAGAATGTTGGGTTAGAGAAGCCTAATCCTTTCGCTTTTTCTTATTCTTCATTTTCTATAGGATTGAGTCATTATGGAAATACAAGGGAAGTATTCCAATGAGATGATTAATTAAAGAAAACATGGTGGAGCATGAGCACAAGCCTCCATGAGCAATGAAAGCTCAAAACCAAAACCTTAAATGATATTCATTTTTATGTTTTTAATGCATGAAGTCTTAATTTTTGTGTTAAGTCTGATGGCCTTGAGTCATGGGGGTATTGTGCCTTCCAATTGGTGAAAGATCAATAAGTATGAAATTTTTAAGAGGAGGAAACATGATGAGGACATCACCCAACCCCTATGTAATCCTCAATGTATTTTGGACGTGTGTATCTTATTTGTGTATGTCTTCTTGTCTTGTTAGTATTCATGATTATTCCAAGGTTTTTTCACATTTTGGGGGTGTTTGAAGCTTGTTTTGATGATTTTATGGGGTTTGGGATCAAATGGGACTTATCTAGAGGTATATGAAGGTTCCAAACCTTAAAATAAGCAACTTGATTTTTGGCCCTAGCAAGTAAGATGTCTCCATCTGAGACACGACATCTCATCTACATCCAAGATGTCTCCACCTAAGACAAGACATCTCCTCCTAAATTAAGATGTATCCACTTCTTGTAATACATCTCCTCAAGATGTCTCACATGTCTGCAAGACGTCTCCTCTGTAAACTAGCTACTTTTAGTTGGGATGTCTCCTCAGACCTCAAGATGTCTCAAATGAGTAATGAAATTTAATTTTTATTTTTAAATGTAGGAAAAGATGCAATGTCACACCAAGAAACTATAAATAAGAGTCTAAGGCTTGATTTTATGCAGGATAATCAAGAGAGAGAAGGTTAGCCTTAAGGAAGGAGGCTAATTTGAAGGAAGAGAAGGTTAGTCTCAAGAGAGTGAGAGCTTGTACAAGATAATTTGAGTGAGAGGCAAGGGAAAGCTTGATAGAGTCTGAGAGAATCTCTTATAAGTGTCTTATCTTTATCTTTTGATTCATTGTGAGAATTAAGAATTCAAATGGGACATGTATGGCCTCTAAGATCCTTGGGAGAGTTGTGAGTTGATCTTCATTGATCTTTGATGTATTTCTCTAATTTGAGTTCTCGATGAACACTATCCATCCTCAAATTTGAGGTTTTAGCTTGTTAACTAAGGGTTCAAAGTAGGTAGAGTATACACTAACCAAAGCCCTATATGATGAATGGATACAAACATCTTCTTCAAATCAAGCTCCTTTTCTAAAGTCTCTTTCACATGTCCATATTTTAAGAATTGATGAACATCACTTCTAACTTTCACATTAAAGTCTTCACAAAGGATGAATGGTATTGGATTGAGGCTTGTATAGCTTAAAAATAACTTGCTCTTCAAACTTTTCTTAATTTGATTAATCAAATAAGATACTTGATAAATTTTGACATCTAGGCATGTTGGATTAGAGATCAAATCTGTGTTGACTACACATACACACCTTTTTGATTACTACATTTTAAATACAAATGCCAAGGCTATGTAGATTCTCTAAAATCTTGATTGTCTCTTCTTCCCCATGACTTGATGTTTTGGAATTTTGAAAATCATATTGTCTAATATCCATTTTAACCTTTGTATTAACTCAAACTTGGCTTTCTTGTAGAAGATCATATAACCATTCATGTTATGGTTTCTACAATAGGCTATTCTATATGGCTCATAGGAAGTAATGTGAAGCCTACCTCAATAGATCCCAAAAGGATCAATTCCAAAAACTTCCTAAGAAAATTTGAGGATCAAAGATCAATGAACTCTAATTTGAGGATGGATAGTGTTCATCGAGAACTCTAATTTATAAGTTTTATTGTCATGATTAGCAAAGATAGGTCACCATCCTTCTTTATTAATATCCTAGATTATATTTGGTATGATACCCAATTCTTTCAAGTTACCAAGTGAGTAGAGCTAATCCCCAAGAAAGAAGTTGAAGAGCAAAATTAAGCCCTGGCATCTTGAACAAGACCCTCTAACCTTATGCCCTTCTAACAGAATTACAACTACATATCTTGATGCTAGAAATTGATAAATATCAAGCCTTTTCTTAACTTACTTTTATTTCTTGATTTTATTTTTCTTTATTTTTTAAATTTATATTTCTAAATTAGGTAAGTTAAAATATTTTGGGTAATATAAGTGGGAAAAAGAATTTTCCCTACCTTTACCTAAGTAATAAGAGACATGAGTTGTACACTATGTAACCCTAGTTAGAATTGGTGGTTGGTGGTTGGTAAACCTTTAGTTCACATATTGTAATTACCAAAAGGTTGAGGTAAGTATTGACATGATAAGATTTATTTTCCTTAAATATTTTTCTTACTTATATTTTTATTTGCAAAATAACAAGGAGAACTTTAAAGTATTCAATCCCATTTCAAAAGGAGAAATCAAAACATTGGAGCATTAAAGCATGGAGGGAGTACTAGAACATGGAGAAAAATCACTAATGTGGACTTATTTGAAGAGGAATGAAAGCTAAGTGGGGTAGTTTATCACATCCTCATTCCCAAATAAAGTCGTTTCATAACAAGATGATGTCACTTTGTAACAAATGATGTAATTATTATAATAACACCTGAAAGGATGTGTTATAATAATAGACATATCTCTTAAGATGACCTTTAGGGGTTTGACTTAAGGTATTTGTACTAAAGAATTAGAGGTCATGCTAGCATAGAGTTGTAAAGGCAACCATGGCTCTTAACAAGGATCCAGTAAAGTGGTATAGGAAGGTAACTAGCCATCCCTTCTGGTCAAGTACAAACCTAACCATGAAGGCAGTGATGAATTGAATTTAAGGGATAGATATCAAAAAAAGATAACTCCAAGGAGCCCTCATAGCATGACCTAGATACATTTTTTCTACATAATAAAATTCCTTTTTAATTTTCTTCTACATTTTACATATTTCTTTCATTATGCATAATGTTGAATGTTATATATATTTGAAATTTTCCATGACATCTAAGAATGGGATGTCGCATCATGCATCATAAGAAAATACTAGATCTAAACATAAATAAAAAACCAATCTTAAAAGCTAAAATGTGGCTATAACTAGTAAAACAACAAAATCCACAAGTACCAAATAGCCTATGCAAAAACCAAAACCTAGTGGAGTTGAAAATATTAAGAATTAAGATTTTCACTTAGTTATTGCAAAAACATAGACAATGAAAATGAACACATAGCAAACAACCCAACTACAACACGTGCCTAACAATCCACTAACATTACATCACTACACTCATACCAGCAAAGTCTCCTTATCTAATTCCCAAGGATGTTTGGTTGGTCTCCCAAGTTTAGGCTAAGGTAGTTATAGAATTAGATCTCCTAGAAATATGGTAACCCTAACCCTAACCCTAAATGGAATTTTCTAAAACTTAATTCAAGAAACTCCTAAAAAGTTAGGTAAGCCCAATATAAGCTTTATTCTCTCACCCATATGTTAAAATCAAAATAATAAAAACTTCCTAACTTATCTTCATTATAAAATAGGCAAAATAGCAACTTTACCTTAACTAATCAAATTTTTTAAATCTAATGCTACTAACCCAGCTCACCACATCTAATGTAAATTTAATTATAAAGTAATAACAAGTAACATATCTAATAAACAGGTACATAATAAATAAAACCTACTAATTTCTAACTCATACATGTAGGCCACTAAACAAAAGAAATAAAATAAAATAAAAATAACCACTAACATGACCAACTAATCTACGTACAAATAAGATAAAAATATAAACTACAAAATGCATCATAAAACCTCTAACCATTCTATAAATAAATTACTTAACATAAAATATCTAGACTAGGCTATGCTAATCATACAAACATAAAATAGATAAATATGCTACCTAGTAACACAAACTAACCATTATAATAAAATACATAATAATTCTATAACGACAAAGCATTATCCATATCACCATATCAAGAATAAAGCATAGCAAGCATAATACACATATACTTGTTAAAGTAATACCCTTAAGCACTAGTCAACATCCATGGCACTTGTCAATTCATTCAACTAGGTTAGTGCATAGACATAAAATATCATATTGCATAAGTAAAATAAGTACATAAGCACGTAATCATGTAAATCCATCTATCTAGAGCATCCATAGTAAGATAAAATGCAAAAATAAATCAACATAAAGAAAATCAATGCTAACTCAAGATGCATCAAAATATAGGGTGTTACAAAAATGGTACCTAAGAATTGGCTTAGAGGTGACCAAAACTGAAAATAGTAACAAGTACATGGATTTTCTATATTAAAATAAAAGCTCATAACATGTTGGATAAATACAAATCCTAGCTAATTGTATGTGATTTGACACAAAGGAAGGATATCAATTATAAAGAAACCTTTGTTCTGATCGTAAAGCAACTATTACTTACGGTTGGAAATTATATTAGCTTGATATTAAGTTTGCTTTATTAAATGAAGATCTATAAGAAGCTATTTTTATGTACCAACCTAAAGGCTTTGTGTATTCAAAGTTACTTAATTATGTCTACACACTGAAAAAGTCTCTTTATGGGTTAAAGCAAGCTCTTCATGAATGGTACATAAAGTTTGATGAATTTGTACATGAATTAGGGTTCAAAAGATCAAATGCAAATACTATTTGTGTGTTATGAAAACAAAGGATTCATGGAGGGTTATGATAATATTACTATATTTTGATGATTTTGTGATACTTGGGGAGAATTCTCAACTAGTTAACAAAGTGAAATATCAATTAAAAAAAATTTTGAGATGTCAGGCCTAGTTCTACTTAGTTATTTTTTATTTTGAAATGTATCGATCATCAAGCCACATACAAGTAACCCAAAGAAAGTATGTTGTGGATTTGTTGAAGAAATATCATATGATGGATTATAAGCCACAATCAAGATCACTAGATTCATGTAGTACACCATAGGTGAATGACTCTAAGCCCATTTGAGATCCCTAGGTGTAATAGAATTTAATTAGAAATTTGATTTATCTTACCAATACAAAGCCAAATATTTCCTATTCAATCTATTTATTATCAAGATTTAATTAGAAACTAAAAAATATACAATTGATTTTAGCCATGGTTATATTAAGATACCTAAAAGGCACAATTAATTATGGACTAAACTTTGATTATTGTTCAAAAGTTGATCTCACATGATACACTAATGTAGACTACAATATTTCACAATATTTCACTACTAGTTTACGATGGTGATGCAACTTCATGATTTTTCACCACTAGTTTTCTTGTTAAGCATGGTGGAAATATAATTTCATGATGATCAACAAAATAGAAGGTAATTTCCCTATCATCCAAAGAGCCTAAATATAGAGCTAATATAAATTTTATTACTAAATTGAAATTGTTACATCAATTATTCAGAGAACTCAAGGAAAATATTTTCTTACTAATTACTATCTTCTATGATAACCAAAGTGTAATAAAGTTGTTCAAGAATACTATATTCCATAAAAGGATGAAGAACATCACAATTACTATGCATTACATCCCACAAGCCTTTGCTAAAGAACTTATTTTTCAAAATCTATATCAACACTAATGATAAGCTTGTTCATAGCTTTACCAAAGAGTTAAGTGTTAAGAATTTCAAGAAATTTGTAATTGCATTGAATTTGCAATATTTGTAATAAAAAATCATGTATTGTTTGATGGAGGATGTTAAATAATTTTAAACTCTTGATTTCATTTTCATTCTTTTTTCCAATTCTTTCATAATTGTGTGTATTGTCATCATTGTTTCATTATCACTATCATGATGCCATCACCACCATAGGAAAGAAGTAAACAATGTTTTGGTTAACTTGCAACTAAATTAGTTAATGGTAATGATTAACTATTTCCATCCCATTACATTTGGCTATAATGGTTCAACTCACAATATGTTGATTCACATAACATAAATATCATTTACAATTTAGATATGGAAGTTGTAAGAGTGAACCACAATTTCTATTATATCATCATAAGAGTTACTTAACTAGATATTCTAGAAACTTAACATGACTATGTTTTATACTTATTTGTTAGAATGCATGGATCATAAGAACTTCATTTTCTAGCTTACATTAAAGTGGTATTTGGTAAATGAAACTTCAAATATGGATAGGCTAGAATTATACTCAATAATTTCCATCATGCAATCGACAAGTGATGAGTGGCGAGGTACCCCCTATGCCCAACCATACAAATCACAAGTGTTCACGCACGATCCCGTCGAATTCCGTCGATGGGACTAGTTGTGGCATCTAGATCATTATGCTTTGATCGCAATTCGTTGTCTTCCCACTTGGACTAGTGGTAGCTTTGTCACGTATGGTTTAGTCCAGAGTGAGGCATATGATTCTTGATGTTGTTTCAGCCTTATGCTACTCCTAATGATAATAAAGAAATCATTATTTAAACTAATTAAAAATGGAAAGTAAAATCTAAACTAGCCTACAGGTGATGAGTGTCTGTTCCCAGCTTGTCGTACACGTCCTATCCACTAGTGGGATTACCAAGCACTATGCTACTGGGTGAACCAAGCAATAACGCTGCTAGGATTACCAAGAGAATACGTGTTTATGCTAGAAACTAGTCATGCTCATTCTCCCAATTCATTAACATGCATGAAAACGTAAATATTAACCAAGTACATGGAATATAAATTGCATTAAAAGTAAATTTAATCTAAGTCAAAGTGCTACAATAAATAAGAATCAATCTCGATCTTATTGCTGTTCATGGAATGTGTCTAAGTACATTGCCACTCGAATAAGATGTCGTACAACTGACTCAAATCCACACTACAAGAACTCACTAACTGTTTTCTAAGATTACAAAATAAAACTACAAGAGTTCGGCTACTCTATTGACCAAAGAATTGCATAAACATAGCTATGAGCGTGTATTTATAGAGAAAAATAGACAGTACGTCGATGGGGCCACATCGACACAATAGATTGCATCGATAAGGCCTTGTCAATGCAACTAACCGTGGCAACGAGGCCCAAGTATTGAGACCTTATTATCGGAGCCTTGTTATTGGGGCTAGGATATCGGAGCCAACCAAAAAGTTGACTTTTTATCAGATAACCCAACCAACTGATGATTCGTCAACAAGCTTCATAATAGAGTTAATTCTAGATTCAATTTTAATAGCTTAATTATGGAATTGTAAAGATGTCAAATTTTAATAGTGCTCCATCAAAGTTATATATGTATCCTTACGTTGATCTTAATTTAGAAAATGTCAGTTATGGAACTTGATACCTATAACATTCTACTTACAAAGGTTGTAATCATAAGGGGTTCTACATTCACTATGACTTCTCAAACCTCATCATAGATGAATGGGACAATAAAGAGGAATTCAGAATCATAGATGAATGGGACAATAAAGAGGAATTCAAAAAAGGGGTATATAGTGGAAAGGGATGTATCAATAAAAGAAAGTTAAATCTACATCACCTAGAACCACTAGCAGTAAAAGTTAAAATTCAAACATTGTAGTTCATGGAAACTATGAGGAATAACACCAAAAAGAAGATATGTTCTTTCTTACTTCCCCTTCTCCTAATTATAATGTTGAAGCCTTTGAAAATGAAGATGAATTTTGAAAGACAGAAAACAACATATATGGTAGTGTTTATCAACATATATCAATCTAATTATAGTGATTGTAAAGATGCTACATTCCATTGGTGCTTCATCAAAGTTGAATACATATTCTCTTATGTTGATCTTATTTGGGAAAATATTAGTTATCAACCTTAACATCCAAAAGGTTCTAATTATAGAAGTTATGGTTGGTGCTTCATCAAAGTTGAATACATATTCTCTTATGTTGATCTTATTTGGGAAAATATTAGTTATCAACCTTAACATCCAAAAGGTTCTACTTATAGAGGTCATAACCATAAGGACTTTTACAGTCATCACAACTTCCCAAATCTTTTCACAAATGATCAAGATTGTACAAAGGAATTCTAAGAGGGATACATCCCAAAAAAGAGACATGAACAAATTAAAGCTAAATCTACATCAACTAGAGCTGCCCACAATAATAAGCTGAAGAAATTAGACATTAATGTTTGTAGAAAACATTTGGAACAATACCAATAAGAATATGAGTTCTTGTTTATACTTATAATTATGATGTTAAAGCTTTAGTTCTAGATTACCAAAGAATAGTAATGGATGGAATTCATGAGCTAAAATCTTAAATGTCTCTAAAGTAGCTATGTTGTTAGAGCACCTACAAATTTGTTTATAATAAATTTATACAAGATAATCAATGACCAAAATTATTTATCAAAGATTAGGATACCTTATGCTAGTCCATTTAAGGATAACCCAAGTCAATGTTTGATTATAGGAAACAAAGCTGAATCAATTTAAGGATAACCCAAGTCAAAGTTTGATTACAGGAAACAAAGATGAGTTATGAGATTAAATTCTATAACAGGAATTCTAAAATTGGTGTGATCCAATAGATCAAGGCCATCATTTGAAGTAATGTTTAAGACCATCATTTGAAATGATGTTTTAAGTACTTATCTCTGAAGTTATAAGACCTAGGTCGTAGGTTCTAGCATGAGTTTTGCTCATCCACAGACCCAGCCTTAGCAAAATGAGGCACTTAGTCTCTATGTAATGACCCTTTAAAAAAATATCCAACCCCATTTTATTAGCATAAGGCTAGGCTAATGATGATGATGATGTATGAACCAAAAAATCCCAAAAAGTCTCAGTATGAAAAATAAGTTCCAATTTCATTAAATTTATGATAACTATGCCAATGACCTCATTCTTACCTAACTATAACTTACCCTTGAAATTGCATGTAATGACTTCATCAATGATGGGACACATAATGCAAAAAATCAAACTAATTGAACAGAGAACTAAAATAATCGAATGTCTAATGATAGAGTTGGGCACTACCGTGCCTCAACGAAGGAGAGTTGAAAGTGGCTTGCAAAAGGCATTGGTTCATTACTAAATCTAGAAGCAATATAACCAAGTGGCTTGCAAAAGGCATTGGTTCATTACTAAATCTAGAAGCAATATAACCAAAATACGCAATTGTATACTAGTTGAATATTTCTGTGTAAAATGAAAGTAAATGATTAAACACAACATTGCAAAATGAAGCATCAGATGAAATAAATAGGTCACAATATAATTCTTTATTTTGAGCAATGAATCTAAATCTGTGGTAACAAAAAATATATATATTTATATAAATATATAATTGCTTGACTCCTAGAAGCCATTGACATGTCTTCCAGCCATCTTAGAGCCCACGCAATTCAGTGTTGTTGAAGCAGCAGTGTATCGTGGAAACGCTTCTGAGACGCATATCCTTGGGATGATTCCTTCACAACTAACTAGACGATGCAGTTGTGTCAGGAATGGATGGGATGGGTATTTACATCTAAGAAAAGGAACGAAAGGGTGCACTAGTAGGTACTGAAATCACCATTCCATGGCTGCTGTTCCAACGGTGTAAGAAGCGTGAGGATTCATGCTGTCCAGGATCACTAGCTGCATGTCCTCCGATGGTTTCCAGTGGCGCTTTCTCTGGTTGATGAACCAATTGTTGATCTGTTTCTGGTCTAGCCCTGTGCTTTCTGCCAGCGCTGCCTTATCCAATTCCTGCAACACTCCACCCACAAGTCAATATAATGTTGATCGAAATCGTTTATGACTGATAGATCCAAGCGTGTTTTCAGTTTGGTAAATGCACAGCGGATTCAACAACAGGTAAAAGCTTACGCAAGGATACGGCCATTTGTAGTGAGCGTCCCACCAATCAAGCAGCTTCTGCCTGGCATTTTTGGGCAATTTGCCTTTCTTCTTCTTCTTCAGGAATTCTTTCCTCAGATTGCCGAAGCAGCCACTGTACTTGCGCAGAAGCTTCTCCTTGAGCTCCTTGCTTTCCGCAGAGTGATTATTGCTGTCGGGAGCCGTGGTCTCCATGAAATTGCAGTTCAGTTCCTCCTCCTCCTCGGATGTATTGCCGCCATTTTCCTCCGCACCATGCGCGGCTGCTGCTGCACCTGAAATATTATAACCTGGTTCAGTCTCAAGTTCACAAATAATCACAACCCACAAGTTACCATACCGTATATCCGTAGAGCTGGATGATGATGATGATGATGAGAAATCTATCTGAGACATGAGAAATCATCAGAAGAGAACCCTAATTGCGCACGAAACGTAAAAACGAAAGGAGACCAAGGCGGAACACAGTTCTGAGGCCAAGATGCATAAGAATCTAAAGCCTAAGTAAAGTCGCAATCACAGGATGGGGAGGATGTGAGGGCCTGAGGGGATGCGACACATGTCTGAGAGTAAAGAGAGTGCAGCGGGACGTGTATGTTTCAGAAACGACAACGATGTCGGGAAAGCGCCAGTCAAGTCTTCTTTCTCTCTCCGTCTGCTTTGATAACTGCGTCTTCTTCGTCCTCGTCTGCGTCTGCATCTGCGTTCCGAAACTATCGTCACTCGCACGTACCCAGAGCCCAGCCTAACGCAACGCTTAACAGTTTATCAATTGCAACTTCCAAAGGTGTAATGAAATTCCTTATAATGCCGGACCAAACACGCTTGGGAATTTGACTCCTTTTAATCGTTTGTTTTTTTTTTTTCCCGGATCCTGGCTCAAATTTCGCTAGGTTTTTCAGCGACTATCCTGAAAACTCGAGAAAACTCCGACGAGCACTGTTCGCACGCTTTAGAAATTAGAAAAAGGGCAAGCTTCAGCAGGAAAACCGGTATGCTGAACACAGTTAACATTTTTCACCATTTTAATTCTTGCCCATTTACTGTTCGATTATTTAAGTAAATCCGCATAATATGGAATCGGAAATAGAAATAATATTAACAACCTTGTAGATACGCGACTGCTTTGACATTTTTTCAAAATAAAAGTCTCAGCACCAGCCTGCCAGTGTTTTGAAATTAGAAACCAACAGAACATTCAATCCGCATTAATTCTGCAACTGACAACTCTGGCATACGGCCCCCAACGTCGCCTAAGGTTTTCCGTCCTTGCTGTTCTACTGGGTCTGAAGAGTATTCCCCTGTAACTTGCCAAAAGCAAAATTATCACGACATCATGTAATGGAAATAATGGCACGTACGCCGCGCCATTGCCGGAGCTTTTGTTTTGGGTTTTGCTTTGCTTTCAGAGTTGTTCCGTGACTCAGGTCAGTCTGGTTCAGTGGGTGTCGATGCGGGTGTGGTTGCGGTCTCTGTTTGATTTGAAAACGGTGTGATTGATAAGCAGCCTTTGGCGCGACAAAGAGAATCTGCCGTAGAAGCACTTACCAATGCCCGATCTTTGACGAAAGGACGCCTCAACCCACAAATTTATGGGGGAAAAAAGGAGTCGGCAAGAAGTTAATTGGAAGTCATCTCACACGCTGCTGCAACTTGCCTTGCCGCTGCATCCGTGAGCCATGAGAAATCATGGAATTGTTAAGCCGACGGCTCATACACGTATCTTCATCCAGCTGCGAGGTTTGTTTTGCTACTGGGATCTGGATTTTCCACCTGCTTTAGGTTATACGTGTCCTGAAACGAACATAAAATAGGACAATTTTGTTTCTTCTTTCGTTCGTCTGTAGTATCCATCTTTCATGACAGTTCCGCAGGAATGATGTTGGAGATGTAGCTTAAGTTTTTTATTTCTCACTGTAATTAACTAACCAAACTATACTGTCTAAAGCTACACTACTTTGATAGCGAATCCTGCGAGTTCGGACAGAGTTGCCATGGCTGAACCATTCCCCTTGGGCATGCAACATACCTTTCTTCTGGATGCCAAATATTAAACATTTCTTGCCCTACGGTACTATTGTCTGACAGTCAAAATGTTGATGCAACAGCTCTTGACAGATGGCACCATGGTCTCCGATAGTCAATAAAATCCACGGTTTTCATAATCATCTGTGCATTAGAATAGTGATCAATTGTAGTTAGAGAATCAAATCTCCCTATTGTTCTTCTGCGGTCGCTTCATTTAACTTTGGATCTCGATCATTTTACGTTTGGTCCGGGACAGGATCATTCAAAGGACACGTTTAGATGGTTGCGTTAGCTGAACATCATGTTTATTGAAAAGGATTTGTACCAGTGAGGAATCAAAGACTATCCAGACACAACAATGAGTTAAATAACGGTACAGAAGGTTTGGTTAATACTTTTAAAACGTATGTTCACAAAACAAAATCTACGCCACATGCGGTGTCCAATATAAGAACGACTGATGGAATAACTGTACGTTTTCTCAATGCTTGAACGAATTTTCTATACTGAAAATCTGAAAGTGATATCCTCTCTGGTTTGAACAGCTTTGGTGCAAGCAATAGATATAACAGGTAAATAGCAACATCCTTTTTTGAATGTTTCCTAACCTGAGTTTACCCTCCTGCCTGAATGACCGGATCAGAAAGATAACCTAAGTTAGAAATAAAAAGCAGAACCTAGTCATATAGCCTCATAACCCTCTCACAATGGGATTTCCACATTTGCCAATTCCAGTTGCCGATGACCCAGGAATGAATAGAACCAGTTGTTTAGACCGATTTACTCCAGAATTTGAAGGAATAAAGGATTCCATTTGCACCTCAATGTTTGTTTTGTAATGCAGTAAAATTCGAAACTCTGCAAATGAGAATGCTTCTGCAGCAGTGGATATCGGTTTTTGGATGGAACTAGATTCTAACGCAGAAAACCACACTTGCCTCTACCCAAGCAAGCGTTTCCAATAGGGAGTTGACATCCACTCGAGAATGAAAGAGGTGGTAGATCTGGTTGCCAAATCATGGGATAAATAACAAAAATAATACTAATATCTATCAAGAATGTAAAAGACGAATATAGTTATAACTTGAAGCCACCATCACTGGGCGTTTCATGCAAAAATTGAAACGGAAAAGGGGGGTTTACTGGTTCAGTGGAGAATCTGGACTTACCCGGGGAGTTTGCCTCAATATCCATACCGCCCAGGCTATGAAGTTCCACCTGCATCTTGTGTACAAACTCCATGGCTTCCTTGTAAGGCCCGCTCAGCTCAGCCTCGTACCTGATAAGCAACTCGCAGTAATCGTTCTGCCGAAAAGGGAAAAACCCACGTTCCATCAGCTATACATGATTATGAATTGCATCACCCGGTACCATAAGATCAGATATTGCCAAGAAAAGCCATTTATATATCGTGATGCATTAGCATCGCCTCGGTATCACTGTTGGCGGACGATACACAGATGAATGAATTCTTCTGCGCTGCGAGTTCGACTGCAAACAGGCGGTAAAAATCAGACAGAATTACCATGAACAAATCCAACTCGGGATCGGAGGCCCCGGGGGCGGCGCAGGAAGAATTTGAAGTGGAAGGCACAAGACTCTTGCAGTGCTGAAGCTTCTGCTCCATCAACGCAGCGACCTCAGGAGAAGCCCCGATCTGGCAGGCCAAGCTCAGCACAAAAACACACACACGGTGAGAGCAACAGCCTAATCATGAAACAATAAAATCTCAGTTTCAGTTTTTCATGTAAATAAAATCAGCAGCTAAGAGCCGCTGAGAATTGAGCGTCTGTGAACCTTGCTACAGTCCATGAATGCGGCCATGAGCTGCGGATAGCGAGGATGCGAGGCTATTCTGGATTTGAGAGTCTCCATATTCGTATCATGCTGCCTGTGCTGCTGCTGTTGCTGTTGCTGGTGGTGCCAGGAACCCGCTCTGAGAGCAGCTTCTTCATCTGTGTTGTTGTTCTTGGGCTGCACCTGCGCAGCAACAGCAGGTCTCCTGAAACAGCCATCGAGCTTAAAGCTCGCATCGCTACCACTGATAAACGAAGAAGCGTGCTGCAGATTGTGGCCGTGGGCGTGGCCATGACTGTGATGAGTGCTGTTGTTTTCAAGTCTGTGGCCATGACTGTTGTAGCGGCTGTTGCTAGTGCCACTGGCACTGGCAGTGGCACTAGTAGTATGTCCAGTTGCAGCAGCCACGGAAAGCAGGATCTCCATATTTCCAAAACTATTAACACATTCCGCTCCTCCTCCTCCTCCTCCTCCTGCTGCAGCAGCTCCTGCGCCTGATCCTCCAGCTGCTGCTGCTGCTACTGCTGCTGCTGTTACGCTATCCATGCTTTTGGGCTCCCGCGGCACGAAGCCAGCAGTACCAGCACCATTTCCATATTGTCCTCCATGGAAAATCGCATGCCCGTTGGAATCCATTCCCGGCTCATCTCAGGACCTAATACAACCCTTTTGCCAAATTTCTTTTTTGAAAATAATAAATAATTAAAACGGCCCCTCGCCCTCCTCCTGCGTCTCTGTGCTCGGATTCCCACTGTTTCGACTGTAATATGATGATATATCCACCTTGTTGACACAACCCAAAATCCCAAACCACTCGGTCGGCTACTTTCCCAAACACCAGAAAACAGAATTTAATGAAAACAAGGCCCAAAAAGAAGTGTAGATACAGAGAGAAGTACAGAGATGGCAAGACTGGTCATGGCGACGGAGACGCAGATGGAGATGGAGATGGAGGCCATTCGCACAAAGGCGCTCTGCTACTGCAGCTGAAGAAGATTGGAGATTGAAAAATGAAGATAGATCCCCACCATGCCACCTGCCCAAGTACAAAGTAGGCCGCTGCCCCACTGCGCCCAGCTGCCCGGGTCATGTACTAGCGCTTCTCCTCCATGTGAAATTTTGGAAAAGATGTATCAACCGGTTATTGGTTACGAAACCCAAATGTAAATAGTGAGATATAGATGCAAACAGCCTAACGTTAACGAATAGTATCCGCAAATCTGTGCACCTTAATACTAACAATAACAATAGTAATCAAACTTCTCTTTCTCTGGTCAAAACTCAACTCTCGTTTGCACAGATGTGGCAGCAGATGAATTCGCTCTTCACGTGCATCCTGCAGGCTCTCTGGCACCAAAGCTTAGCTCAGAACAGGTGCAGGAGCGCAGGGACCCAGAATCCATAAATCATAATGCGCACACACCCACAGCACAGCAGCAGAGCTTCCTTCCTTTGATGAAAGCCATACATCAAACAAAACCCCTAATAATCAGAGGAATCCATAGCAGGCAGTTCAGTTCAGAGTTCAGAAACTCGGACAGACTTTAGAAAAAAAAGTGCAGGCCAGGGCATGGCAGCGCAGGGCCACTTGAAGCAAATAGAGTTAGGGCCATTACTGTGCACTAGTCACTCACTCTCAGCCTCAGTCTTAGTCTCACAGACTTCTGCTCATGTTGTCTGCTGCCCTGCTCTACCTCCCACAAATAACGGGGGTGCTCGCTCGCCCTTTGCAACAAAACCCTCGTTCCATTGCTCACAAGGCAGCCTCCGCAGAGACGGAATGAAACTGCAACAACCCAAATACGGTCATCACCCTCTTGCCTGTGCTCTGGAGAGGGTCGATTGATGAGCCAAAGCTTTTAACTTCCGAGTACTTCAGCCCAGAATGGATTAAACCCAAGTTTTACAACATAACAACTTGCAGCTTAAGAACGACTACCACTACCTCTACCTCACCATCGCCAAAAACTGCAGAAGCATAAGCAGCACACGGCAATGGCAACAATAATGAAAGTAAAAAAGGATGATTTACAGGAGGAGCAGCAGTGACGGATGTGGACAGAAGACGGCCCCATAGAGAGCATTAGCGTCCGACATGGCGGACCCATGAGCGGCGTCGCTCGATCGTGTTGGCGCTTGCATCCAAATCCATTCACTGTACAAACTTGAAACTCTGCGGAAAATCGCCGATCTTGTATTGTATGTGCCCATCACCAGGCCAGCCGCAAAAAAGTCCTTGTTTCAGCGTGGTATAATCCATGGATTATGGTATGAGGATGTATAAAGAAGAAGAATATGATGATATTATGTTTACGGATGGATGGATAGATCGATCATAGATGGATGCTCATGCCTGATCACTTCATTCATTCATTCATGGATGAACAGGAATATATGATGTCCATGCCCCGATAAAGTTGAGCGTCTACTGTGTTTGTGTTTCTATGTACCCAATTCACGATTCACAACGACAGCCACCAAGCACAGGCAAGAGCCAGCAGCAGCGGCGGCAACCACCCACCCATACCATTGCCGACATTGTAGACCCGATTTCAGTCTTATTAGTTTGAAGTTGAAGCCGAATAAGCTGTGTGTCTGATCAGCCTGAATTTTGTGCAGTTGCAAAGTGAGAATCTCGACGCCTCTCTGCTTTTCAGATTTGATCATTCATAGCAGGTTTGTTTTTTTCCTTTCCTTTCTTTTCTTTGCTTTGCTTTGCTGCCGGATTATTCCACTTCACTTCCCCGTCGTGAAACACAGTAAAGCCTCCCTTTCATTTCCCATTACGTGATTGTTCACCTTTCACTAATTGTTAATGTTAGAGTGACGTCCAGGGTCGTCTGCCTGGCTTTATTTAGTTTCCTTTCCCGTGCTGCCTTAATTGCTTTCTCATGCCCCATGCTCATACTATCTTGCCTAAGCTCGTTTAGGGTAAAAACCTTGCCCACTTTTGGCTTCATATGCATATACCTTGTATTTCCTCAATTTAATTCGATTCAAAAGCCTGGCTTCATTGTTTGTGCCACCGTGTTATGTCCCGCAAGGAGCTTAAAATGCGCTCACCTATCACACATAACAAGACAGCTACGCCCAGAGGTCGTATGTGCAAAATATCTTTCAAAGCAACACATTTCACTGTCCATATATATGTATGAAAACCAAGCTCACCTAATCTAGATGTTGACGTTATTTTTGTGAATTAATTCCTTATCTAACAGACTGAGATGATCATTGTGAGACACTATTACCCGTTATTGATGTTTCCCCTCTAGTTAGCCAAGAGGTATAAGCGCATCTCCATGACCTCCTAATGATCAAGGAAAGTTGAGTGTAAGAGAATAATGCGTTACCATGTCCCACCTTCTAAAACTGTTTCACTTTGTTAAGGTATAATGTGGCTATCTATGTTTAATAAATTTGAACTAAAGCTTTTGTTTCCTTTCACTTTGTCCGAGTTAAATAGTTTGATGGGAATCTCTTTTCACACTCATGCAATGCACCTAGCCTTGGTCTTGTTATGACCGGATAATGTTTGTTTTGCTCCATGTTGTCATCGTATTCCAAACTATGCATTATAGATCACAAATTTCACAATTAATAAATAAAAGTGTGTAATTTGATTAATGATGTCATGTAAAAGGCTACAATTTGCAAGTTTAAGATTAAGTTGTGCTTAAGGTATTGTTATATTCCTTATTTCTTAAGTTTTACCAAAGTGTTGAGTTTACAATATTTTTAATAAAGTTTGGTTAATTCTAACAAACCTCACAAGCCTTATCAACTAGTTATATATTCTTAAGAAGATACTAGGAAAATTTTAAGATACTACAAGTATTGTATGAAATAATGTTATATTAATTTATGATATGAAGCTATAAAATTTCAATTAACGCTTATCATTAATTATAGTTGTTATTTGTATAAGCGTTGGTGTACTTAATACATTTGTCGTAAAAATACAATCATTTATAGAACCAGCAGATCATTTACTAACATGATAAAGAGAGTTATAGAGTGAGCTGTGCCAAGGAAGTTTTAGATAAACAGATTTCATGTGAAAATTAGAAATGGTCTCAAGGTCACTTTCTTTAAAGGAGTATTAAAATATGTTACAAGGTAAATTCGAAGCTAGGTATGTATGAGGGCCTTAGAAAAGAAATATACTAACAATATTTAGATGGTTAGCTTATTATCTTATTAAGTAAGAGGGTGTCAAGTCGCATTTCAAGTATCATTATATTCATAAATAATTCTAATAAAATATCATGTTGGCTATATGTCTTGGGTGTACTTTTTGGTTTCTACACCTTCTTCTCCCAATCCCTTTGGTTAAAAACAGTATAACTTTGGCTCCTTAATAATTAGAGTACTAAATATTTATAATACAACTTCCTTCCACAAACAAGTGAATTACTTAAATACTATTATACTCAATATTAATAACTTGGATAAAAAGATTATTATTAAAGCATGAATTAGATCAATATAATCTTGATTTAATAAAGTAATATAACTATTAATAGAGAAATTCAAAATGAGATATTCTGAAATAAAAAACTCATTAGTATTTTTTATATTATAGGTGTTTCTAAGAAAATACCTAGAATTTTAAAAAGTATAATACTATAATGATCTAAACTTTATAATAAAATTTCCTTCTAAACCATACTAGTTCCTTCTAAACTTTATGATAAAATTTCTTTCTAAATTCATCATCAATGGTATTGAATAATAATAAGAATGAAAGAGATTATTTATATGTTTCCTAGGAAAAGTTGATCATGCTTACGATCTTCATTATTATTATTTATTTAAAAGAGGTGGGGAAAATCTTAAAAGATAAAATGAATATTCTAAATAATAATGATTTTACAAAATCTCTTACATTTGTGGAAAATGTGGTATCAATGAAAATTATAGAGCTTTCTCTATTACATTGAAAGAATACTTGAAAGACTTATCATAGATCTTTTAAATTACCTCTAGTAGAGCACATAGAAAAATAACTCCTTTAAAAATCATAGGTAACAATTTATAAATGATGAAATTCTTTGTATAATAAAAAAACTATGTAAATAGAAAATTTAGGTAGGCTCTTAAAATTATAATTCATTCAATTATTGTTAATAGCCTAGTGGTAAGACTCTTGATTGGAAATCTCTAAGTCATGGGTTTGATTTTGGTGGGCAATGCTGAGTTATAAAGTTTTAATTAGACTATGTATCTTAGGTGTACTTATATTACAATTACTGCGAGGTTCCAACATACCCCCAAATATAGTTAATAGATCAAAATTATTTTACTCACTTGGCCTAGTGGCCTATTTTAACAAAAATAAAACAATCTAGAGGTCTTTTCTTTAAGTATTTTTTTAATTTATTTATTAGCATCATTATCTTATCCTTGTTCCAACAAAAATATTGTTTGATTTTTATAAAAAAATTTCAATAAGTAGTAAGAATTTATTTTTAAATGTTACTTAGTATATTCTACGTTACTATCGGGAGTACATTCCAAGACATATAGCTAACATGATATATTTTAATAGAATTATATAGGAATATAATAATGCTTCAAGTGTGATTCAAACTAGTATCCTCTTATCTAACAAGACAATAAGCTAACCATTTAAGCCACCTATCACTAGCACTATTCTATGTTACTAATACTAATAATAATATGACCAAAACAACTAGACCATTGTCTTCTATATAATACTTTATAAGGCCTAATTGTGATTAACATAGTATTATGTTAGTGTTTTTGCTTGCTTTATATCTTTTTCTTCTTTCTTCTTTAAATTCACTACTTTTTGGTCCTTTATTTTCTTTTGTTTATTTAAGGATCATTTTATTTATCCTAAAATTAGTCATTATATTATAAAAGATTGTTTCTTAATTTATTTTTCTCTCCACTTCTTTCACTTAAAAAATTAATTTTTTTCAAGTTTAAACATAATCATTAACTACATCTCAACTAGTCATTAATTGTAACACTATCTATCCTCTCTCCCATTCTTATCAAATTAGTTACAACTAATGATGAATATGAATTGTATGATTTGAAAAATCTTGCTAGAAAAAGCAAGCTATGGATATTTCATAGATATGCATATTCACACTTAATCATTTCCATTACTATTGATGAGTAATGAGTACTCCATAGGTCCAACCATACAAATCACCAGCATTCACACACGATTCGGTCAAATTCTGTGGATGGCACTAGTTGTGCATCTAGATTGTTAAGCATTGATCGTAGTTCATTGTCTCCCCACTTGGATTAGTGATAGCTTTGTCATGTATGGTTTAGTCCAAAGTGAGGCATATGATGGTTGATGTTGTTTCAGTCTTATGCTAATCTTACGATAATAGAGAAATTAATTATTTAATCTAATTAACAACAAAAAGATAAAGTCCAAACTAGCCTATAGGTGATGAGTGTCCATTCCTAGTTTGTCGTACACATCCTAAACCCACATATCCACTACTGGGATTACCAAGTGTTATGAAACAAGATGAACCAAGCAATAATGTTGTTGGGATTACCAAGTGAATACGTGTTTATGCCTGAAACTAGTCACATGCATTCCACTAATTCATTAATATGCATGGAAACGTAAATATTAACTAAGTACATATAAAGTAAATTGCATGGAAAGTAAATTTAATCTAAGTCAAAGTGCTGCAATGAATAAGAATCAATCTGGATCTTATTTTTGTTCATGGAATGTGTCCAAGTACATTGTCACATGAATAAGACACTATTCAGATCCACACTACGAGTACTCACTAACTGTTCTCTAAGACTATAGAATAAAACTACAAGAATTTGACTACTCTATTGACAAAAGAATGCCAAATACATAGCAGGAGAATATGTATTTATAGGCAAAAATAAACACTACATTAATAGGTATGCATCAATGCATTGTTGTATGCATCAACGAGATTGTATCAATAGGTACACATTGACATGGTTACATTAAGGAAATTACGTCGAAGCAGCTACGTCGAGGTAGCTGCACCAAAGCGGCTATGTCGACATAGCCAACTAATGCTTCATCATACCCCCACGATTGACTAAAAACTCATCATCAAGTTAACAAGATAGGATCGAGCTTTCTTTACAAAAAATTAAGAACGATGGGATTATTAGCTAAAGTTAACTACTGACTAACTTTGAGTGCCGCATTACAAAATTTTATTTGAGCGGAAGCATACAAAATGACAATGTGATAACAAGACTGGACAAACATTGAAGATTACAGAAATTTGTAGAGGTCTTCAAAATCCGCTGAAGATTATTCTTCTTATTACCACTGGTGGTGGTAGACTTTCAACCTTGATTGTTATGTTGATGCTTCTCTGGTTATGCAAAACATTCTTGAAGGATGAACTGAAATTTCTTCTCATCATCCCATGGATCTACCTAACATGTGATGTTTGAGTTGTAATCCTATATGTGCTACAATTTGCCCATGGGCATATCCTCTATTATCCCTCTCTTGGCTTCATTTTCATGCTTGGCAAAAGACCTTCTTCCTTAGGCATTTCTTTTAGCATCACCTGTAATCACCAAAGGATCAACATTAGTTTTGGTAAATTTTCCTTGATAATTAACCCTTTTTGGATCCCTTATTTTGTGTTTAAGCACAAGGTGCTGACAGCATACAATGCCTAAGGCTACGAGGTAACTAAAATCATCAAGTTGTTTACATTATTTTGATCAATTACTATTAGTTACCATAGTGTTTGAAAATAGGATGTTAGAAAAATTTCAAAGTGAACATCCCTATCCCCCATGACTAATAAGTGTAACTCTAGAAGCACATAAGTTTTTGAACAATTGAAACCAAAGGTCTAATTTAGAAGATGGCTAAGAAATATTAATGGATATGGAAATAGAAAAGTAGGAAAAATTAATGAAACAGATGAAAAGTAATCCCAAAATCATGCATAAATTCAGAGAAACTATCAATGATGTTTTGGAAGATGTGAAGGTTAGTTGAAAACCATGATCAACAAAAGTTATGCAAGTGGGTCCTCCCCAAAGCAGGTTCCTGTCATAATGCCCTTGCATAACCACTTCTATAGATGTTCGTGGACACTTGAGAAGTTAAATTTAGACCATGCATTTGTTCCAAACAACACACAACTACCTTGGTTAGGATGTTGCACTATACTATACAAAACCATTGGGCTCATCATCACATGCACCAGTGAAGTGAATAATGGGATAAGAAGGGATTGTAGAGATGGAGATGTGAGGTGCTTTACCATGTCCACAACAAGTTCTTGTGTCACATGTGATTAAAATGATTAGCATACCTATTCGTCCAAGTTCAGACCAACTCCATACCATGAACAATAACCTCACATTAATGTGTTCCTTCTTGTCGACCAGCATAAGCCCACAAACACCTCAAAGAACAATCATCACTTTAGAAAGAGAAGAAAAGAGAAGAAGGAAGGAAGGGCCTTAGTTAGAAGGGCACCTTCAAGCATGGGTAACATGTTCTTCCAGCCCCATAACTAATGCTTGTAGCCCATTGCTGTGTTTGAAGGGTGTGCTTTGAATTTCCAGTATTGTCTTTTTTGTTTTGTTTTTGTTTCTCTCTCTCTCTCTNCTCTCTCTCTTTGAATTTTTGAATGGGAACCACACCATGCAAAGACTTTTAGCTTCCTATTATTGGTCAACGTAGGAGTGATGATATGTTCCTAGAGGAGTCATAAACCACATGAAGGAAGTTAAGCAAAGAACCCAACAAGTCCCCTTGAGGTTACATCCTTTGTCATTCCCACTTGATCGTTTCCTCTTTCTTCAAGGTACAATGATCATTGATTGATTTTAGTTTCATGAGAGAAGAACCAGATTGCTTTCATGACAAAGATCTTTCATTTAAAGAACTAGAGGGATGGATGAGGTGGTCTCACTACTCTACACAATTACTTACCCAATCATCTTGATAACATAGCACAAAAACCCAACACATAGCGTTGACTTCTACATCATGACTTGACAATCTTATTAACAAAAACATAAAACATAAAGAAAATGATGCAAGAAAAGAGAAACTTATAAAGAATGAAAAAATAACAAAAAAATGGAAAACACATGTAAAATTAGAAAATATTCAAAGAAATGGAAAAATGATAAAAAATTATAAAAAAAGTGAAAAGCACTTATTAGTTCTTGAACCAAGATGGGGCATCTCCCTCACAACTAAATTTATGGTTGTACATTCGAGAGATGAACTGTACAATCCCCTGGTTATACACCACTGGTTTCTCATCTATCACCATTACTGATTTAATTAATCACATGGTAGCACATCTAACATAGGTGATAGTCTCCTTTGGATCATTCAAAGATGTATCTTCATCTAGACTTGAAGGTATTTCTATTTTTGGGAGTCCATATGTGTTTTCTTCTTCTTCTTGATTTTCTATTTTAATTCTTGGGTCTCTGTGTTTAATATTCTCTTTTGATGTATAATCAGAGTGTAAGATATCTATGTCTAAGTCCTATGTTTGGTCCATTTTATTGAGTCTAGAACTAATAAGCAGATTAGTTGCTTCTATTCATCTTTGAAATAGTTTTATATTCTAATTTTCATGCCATTCCATGTCTTTTGGTTTAGTGGCTACTACATAGATTGATTTTTACTCACACACTTTTTCCTTAGCTTTGTTGTATGTTGTGTTAATATTTTGAATTTCAAGCCCACAACTACATCCTTTACTATTAGTGATGCATGGAGGCTTCTATCTCTTCATAGTGATAGGTTCATCATTTGTGTTCTGTGTTGGAGTGGTGATGGTTGTTGGCTTTTGTGTATGATCAGGAGACATCGTTTTTGTGAGGGAGGGTGTTGCACTAGATTAGCCTTATGTGGGTTTTGATGCACCAGTAATTCTACGAGTTTTGTGCTTGTGTGATGAAACTACCCTAAAGAAAGGACGTTTCTGAGGTTGTGGTTGAGATCTACTAGCATTAACATTTCTATGTATGTTCACAACACAAGTGATATTCTTCCATTGATATTGTGATGCTGAACCTTCTTATGTTTTTGGCGGCGACATATGGTGAAGGAAAATATGAGAATATTGAGGATATGATGGAGGATGAGAGGCATGAGGTGGTGATCCTTTAGAAGATGTTCTAGGTTGATGATATTCAAGAGAGTGGTAGTAGTAATTTGAGGTAGAGGAAGTAGAACCAGTCAAGGAAAAAGGTTGTTGAACATAATATCCATATGAGTCTGGCTGGTAGTAAGGGTAGTGCTAGTTTGATGATTACGACTGTGGTTTTTTGCCACTGCGTTTGATAGTAGTTTTGAGGCTGATAAGAAGTCCCAGTAGGATAGTATAGTTGGTTGTAAGACTATTTATAATTACCTTGTGAAAAAGGTAATTTTCTAGGCATTTTCTTTTGTATGAACTTGGAACTTAAAGAAAAAGCCTAATACTCATGCAGATGTAACAAATTGGGCCATCGCCCTTTGGATGATCATATTGGAAAATCTCATATCCATCATCCTCTTGTGTGGTTGAGTCTATAGCCTCTTCTTCTACAACCATTTTTCCTTTTTGCCGATAAGTCTTCCTACTTGTTTCTTGGTTCTTTGTCCTTCTCTTGTTTTGATCACTTGATTCTTTTTACGTTACTCTCTCCTCTATTATTTTCATGTAAGTTGTAACTTTTTCATTTATCAACTTCCACATCTTATTTATCCTTGCTTCAAGTTCATCGATAGACTTTTGTATTAGCTAGGTTTATTGTGAAATCACCTCATCAAGAGTTGCCTCTTTTTCCTCATCATAGATATGGACCCTCTTCTTTTGAAGAGTTGGGTTCCAGTTATATTCCTCTACATTCTCTCATTTACATAACTCTCCTTCTTTTTCCACTTGCTCAATTAGCCTTTGTATCTAATGGGCTTTCAATTTGTATAATCGACCTTGAGCATAAATCCCAAGGGTCTCTCTTGTTTGATTATGAAGCCTATCTATGATGTGGAAAAGTTTCTCTTTTTGAGAGAAATCATGGCCTGGACATCTATGTAGTAGAGAATAGTATCTATCTAAGGCCACATCTAAGGATTCATGTTTTTCTTGCTTCCATCCTTGGATTTGTTTTCTTAGGTTGGACACTCTTGCATAGGTTTGGTATTTTTGTTGAAGAGCTCCAACATTGTGGACCACCAGTGGATGGAATCTGGTTCCAACAATCTATACCAACTTTTAGCTTCATCTATTAGTATCCTAAGGAAGAGCTTAAGCTTTTGCCACTTACATTCAATATTTTGCAAGGCGCAAGCATCATGGAAGGCTTGTAAGTGATGTTGTGGATCAGAATTGTAGCCTCCCTTGAATTTAGGAATGTTGTCCATATTAAGCCATTTGATGTAGCTATCCCTTTGATGCCTTTGGGGTATTTGAACTACCTTCTTAATCTTTGTCAAGCCCCTAGTAGCCAACAAGGATTCATTTGTATCAAACATGTCATGGTGATAATCTATATTTCTATTCATCTGATTGTGATGATCTTGTTTATGCTCATTTTGATGTCTTTGGATTTGCCCTTGGGTTTGATTTCTATTTTCATCTAGGCCCCATAGTGGGGCTTTATCTTTATACCTATGTTCATCTTCGTCAAAACTAAACATTGAAGAGGAAGAGGAAGTTGAGGAACTAGGAGAATTGTCATGGCTCCTATAGTTCTTCCCATGGTCCCATGATTTATCTTTTCTAGGTTTAGAGAAGGTCCTAGGCCTTGAGGCCCTCCTTGTTCTAGGACTTTCTCCATCTCCTCTAGGAATTTTTTGTACCAATTGAACATAGTCCTTGCATGTAGTAAGGGTGAAAAGGAGCATATGAAACCCTTGCCTAAGGTTCTTCACTCCAATTCTCTTCAGTATAGAACCTATTGTTTCACCTATGAATGTTCTCATCATACTTGGTCCTATGTGAAGAAGACATGGTTTTATCACGTGTGACTTTAAAATATTAATGTTTTCTAAAATATAAATTGTTAATACCTTTACAAAGATCATGTATAATATAACTAATCTAAATAACTACCACCATCCTTGGTAATGATGCCAATGATGAGTGGTGGGTACCCCCTATGCCCAACCATACAACTCACAAGTGTTTATGCATGATCTAATCAAATTCCATAGATGGGACTAGTTGTGCATCTAGAACATTAAGTATTGATCACAGTTTACTATCTTCCTACTTAGACTAGTGGTAGCTTTGTCATGTATGATTTAGTCCAAAGCGAGGCATATGATGGTTGATGGTTTTTTGACCTTATGCTAATCTTACAATAATAGAGAAATTAATTAACAATAGAAAGATAAAGTCTAAACTAGCCTATAGGTGATGAGTGTTTGTTCCCAGCTTCTTGTACATGTCTTGAACTCATGTATCCATTACTGGGATTATCAAGCATTACACTACTAGGCAAACCAAGCAATAATGTTGCTAGGATTACCAAGCAAGTATGTGTTTATGCTCGAAACAGGTCATGCTCATTCTACGAATTCATTAATATGCAGGGAAAATGTAAATATTAACTAAGTACATGTAAAGTAAATTGCATGGAAAGTAAATTTAATCAAAGTCAATAAGAATCAATCTAGATCTTATTGTCATTCATGGCATGTGTCTAGGTATATTGCCACTCAAACAAGACATTGTACAACTGACTTAGATCCGTACTGCGGGCACTCATTGATTGTTCTCTAAGACTACAGAATAAAATTGTAAAAGTCTGCTACTCTATTGACAAAGGAATGTCAAATACACTATGGGAACATGTGTATTTATAGGCGAAAATAGACATTGTGTTGGCGAGTATGTGTTAATGCATCATTGCATGCATCGATGGGATCATGTTGACAAGTACACATGAACGCGACTGCGTTGAGGCAACTACGTTGAAGCAGCTGCATTGAGGTAGCTATGTCGACGCGACCAACTGATGCTTCATCAGTTATCTTCAAAATCTAATGAGCGAAGAGCAAATAAAAAAACTTTTATGTAGAAATTTTGTGATCTATGTAAATGCTACTAAACAAACTTTAACACCACAAGTTTAAGCTAAGAAATTAATAATGATGTTGATTTTATTCTTTTATATGATATTTGTGAGCAAACTTCTACAAACATTGCATTACACTATATTTTCTTTAGATTTTAGTTATCTATCATGATCTTAATTTTTTCTTTAGTATGTTATTATTTTTTCATATTTTCATATAACTACTTAATGTATAAAATATGTTAAAGCTTACAAAAATTTACCATAAAAATTAAAAATTAAATAAAATCTTAATCTAGCATAACATGAAAAATTAAGCACAAATTTTTTCTTTAGTATGTTATTATTTTTTTATATTTTTATATAACTACTTAATGTATAAAATATGTTAAAGCCTACAAAAATTTACCATAAAAATTAAAAATAAAATAAAATCTTAATCTAGCATAACATGAAAAATTAAGCACAAAATTTTAAATTAAAAAAATTATCAAGAAAATTTCATAGTACATCATTTCTTAGGGACCACCACTTGGAGTGAGGGTAAGGTGGTTGTTTCTCAAGTCATAAGACTTGTGTTCAAGCTTAGGTGTAGCCACTCAAAAGAGGTTAGGCTTTCACTCATCCATCAACCCTCCTAGGACTTCACCTTTGTGGGATGAGCATTGAGCCTCTCAATGATGATCTTTTTTATTTCTTAGTACATCATATCACACATTACATTAAAGATACATCATTATTAATGAACTTTATTTTTTGGTTGGCTGCATCAATGTATTACCATCGATGTAGGTAAGGTTATGTTAATGCATCACCATTGACACAATAGTCGTAAATGCCTATATAAATGAGTCCACCTACTACATTTTTGATATCCAATTTATTAATTGTAGGTAGAATTTGTTAATTTAATTTTGTAGAATTTAGTATCAGTTAGCAAGTGCTAGTATTATGGTATGAAGCAATTGTTTGAAGTCCTTATTCAAGTGCAATGTGCCTAAACATATTGCTTGAATAACAATAAAGACCAAAATTATTTGAATCCATTGTGGTATTTTGACTTAGAATAGAATTTACTTTTCTTGCAATTTATTTTCCACATAGATAACTTAATTTTTACTTTCCCTAAGCTAGATTAAAAATTTATCTTTCTATCATACAAGTAGACTTGGTGGAATGAGCGTGACTACTTCAAGTGTAACAAATGTTCACTTGGTAACTAAGTAATGTTAATGCTTGGTATGCCTATTGGTATTACATTTGGTGATCCTAGTAGTCTATATATGTGTTCATAACATGTATGACAAGTGAGAATAGACACTCATTGCCTTAGGATAGATTAAACTTTACTTTCTTACATGTTAGATTAATTAGTAAATTTAACAATATTTTAATCATAGTCATTCAACATTAATCATATACCTTAATTATACTTAATCATATGTATTGAGGATGAATTAGATTAATTAGTAAATTTAACAATGCCTTGCAATCACACTTAAAGAATCTAGATACCATGCAAGTCCAAGTCCATAGATTACAATTAAGTGAATCGCAAATGCTTGTAATTTATATGGTTGGGCATAGAGGACTCTCGTTGCTCATCATTGGTACCATTTCTAGGGGATTTGTGCTAGCGATCTAGATTAGTTAGATTATAAATAATCACCATTGGAACTTGATAATTTATCTATTGGAAAATATTATTATTTTATTTTATTTTACTAAATCACACATGATAATTTCAAGATGTCTTCTTCTTGTAGAGTCGATTACTCATCTACTAATAATTCTATGAGGGGAATGACAAAACAATAAGAAATGTTGATGATGTATCCTATGAAGTTAAGATCATTTTCTAGCATTTGGATCCTTAATATTTGGAATTTGCCTTCATTCTACACCAAGATGAACAAATGAGATGGAGAGACCTAAAAGGCAACATTATGTTACCATCTGAATGTGCAACCCCATCAATGCTAATAGCAACATTGTTGAAACTTGGACTAGAAGCCATTGCAATCGAATATGATGTAGGTGATGAACTCTCCAAGCCTTATTAGTCCACTAAGGTCTAACTCAAGAAAGACTATTTCATGGATACATGTCATGAGGTAACAAAGGACAAGCAGGCTACCATTCTATTAACTTCATAGTTTGAGGAGTACATTAATTATCATTTAAGAAGATCATATCATTAAAATATTTTACTCTTCAATGTAGATGAAAGAACTAACCTATTGCTACACTAACCTTAGTAAGCAATGAAGGAAAGGAAAGAACATAACCCAACACAAGGAGGACCTCCAAACCTAGGTCTTTTAGCATGCCATAAAGAGACAATCAAAGGGATCATGATAGAAGACCAAGTTACCATGGCTCTCCTAGTTCTTTAGCTACTTGATGAAGAGGAGTGCAAACAATGTAGAAGAGGTTAAAAAGGAAACCCTAGTGGCAATAACCAAAAATATTAGAATAGTAATGGAGGTAGGGATGATGATCGTGATTATGACAAAGATAAAAACCATGGGCACAAATATGGGAGAAGCCACATCAGTCAATATAGAAGAGGTCATGATTATGATAAAGACCATGGTAAACATGATGATTATGAGGAACCCTTTCTTTCTACCAAAAGCATGATTAATATAAGGAATATTTTTTATATCCTAACTAAGCATAAGAAGGATAGTCATATAAATAGTTAGACACGAACAATATTTCTAAGTTTGAGGGAGGCCATAATGTAGATATGTAACATTAATTGTAATCATTCTATGATGCTTGTGCTTTGTATAATATAGAGAATGATTAGAAGAAGCTCAAATTATTTCTAATAACACTCATAAAAGAAGCATAGAGCTAGTACTGATCCTTGGAACCAGAATCTAGCAGGAGATGGAGTATAGTAATGGAGCTATTCAATGATAAATATTAAACACACTCTAAAGTGTGTAACTTCAAAAAACCAAATTCAAGGATGGAAATAAGATAATTGTGAATCCTTGATGAAACCTTTAGTAGATACTATTCATTATTATATAAGTGTCCAGCCCATGGCTTTTCTCAAAGGAAGCAACTAAGACAGATCATAGATGGGCTTAGAAACAAAACAAGAGAAACTATTAGGATCAATGCCTAAGATAGATGGTACAAAATATTACAATAGAGATTCATATATTTGTAAAAGGAATGTACATAGTTGTAATACAAGGGAGGATTACGAACCTATGGAGAAGATGATTCAATGAAAAACTTTGCCCACTTCAAAAAAGTCTCTTTCAAATATTGCAAAAAAGGTAGAAAAATAATGGGATTTGGTAGATGAAAAACTTATAATTTTACTCAAGATAATGTAGGAAAAAGTAGAGTAAGCTCTTACACAATATAAGGATAAAAATGAGAAAAAAAATAGGAAAGGAAAATACAAGCAAAATGGAAAGGCTAATGCTATGAAGGAGGTTGCCAACTCAAATTTAACTAATGATGATGAATGTAATTGGAAAAATATGAACATCCTAAGGGATAGTATCCTGTTATGTCATATTTAAAAGAGTCAAGGACATATGCATTGAATTCAAAGTTCATCAGAAAGTAGATGTCCAAGAGGTTATCTTATCTACAAGGTAATTATAGGTAGTTTCACAATCAACAATACTATCAAAGTGGAGCCTCAACTTAACCTCATGAGAAATATTATTAGTAGTGACAAAACCCATAGCCATAGGAAATGTTAGCACCAAGGTAATAGTATTCGTATAGGCAGCCAAATCCATGTGATTATTGTGTCTAAAAACCTATTTCTCTAGTGATGAAAATACTCAAGCAAATTCCTCTCACTACTACTATCCATTAGAATACCACAGACCTTTCACTTCTAGAGCTGAATCATACTTTTACCCTTTAGATTCAACTCCCATACATCCTCAACAATCACATACTTCTCTTCCTATAGTGCCACCTCCACAAATATAAGGTAAGATACCTCCACAACCACATTAAAAAATGCTACTAGATTTGTATATATACAAGTGGATAACAACTCAAGTAGTTTTAAGTGCAAGCCTTGAAAACACCCTTTTTCTAGACTTGTCAATCCCCCTAAAATAATGTAATCATTAATGGTTGTGAAGCCCACTTCAATGCCAACATTCTCTAATCCTTTTAATGAGTCATCTTCAAAACAAAAATGTAAGCATAATAATTATCATTTTAATCCATACTGTAACTAATTAGATTAAGGTAGATAACCTTTTTAGGAAAAGAATAGATCCTGGAAGTTCCTTCATTTACTTATAGATTATTGGGAATGCATGTTATAAAACTCTATTAGACTTAGGTTCTGGCACGAACTGATCTCTCAAGAGATGTACAAAGTATGAAACCTATCGCCACTCAAAAAGTGCAACATTAGGTTGGAGCTAGCAAATCATTCCATCACTATGCCCTTAGAATAGATGAAAGAGATTATGACCATAATCAATGGATTTCTTGGTGATTTAAATCTATCCAATAAATTTCTTTGTGATTCAAATCTATAATTACATAGGAAAGTTTCCTATCGTTATGAAAAGAGATTGAGTAAGCACCATTAATGTTAAGCTTGGGATCAAAGACCTTTTCTTGGAAATCTCTAAGGAGAATAAATATAGAGTGATCAAGAAGACAATGATATGAGATGCAATTGCATAAGCAATGATATGAGATGCCATTGCATAAGAAAGGTGTAAATAGTTAAACAAAGAACCATTACAACATGTAGTTCATGTAAAGAGAATGTATGTGTGTGCACACGTGCATAAAAGTGTCTCTACACAGTAGCCACTAGATAAGAAGGTATTTAATAATTAATAGTAGGTAAAAGCTACAAGTTTACAATATGCATGGAACCACATGAAGCCTTCATATATGCTTATCTTGATAAGGTAGATGAGATGGAATACATGAGATAACAACTTTTCCAAGTGAGAAATAGATAAGAACAAGAGATAGATTACGAAAAGCTAGAAATTCCAGAAAGAATAGAGTTGAAACTCATAGAACAATGTATTCTTGAAAAATGATAAATCGGTGATTGTAAATGTTTAGATCACACATGAATAGAAAAAAATGTTACTTGAGGTGATTAATAAATGACCAATAGCCTTGACTTAATCATATGATGATATACCATATGATGAAGCATCAATTGACTAAGATATCGTACATGTGATGTCATAGATGCTACATCGTGCATGCATTGTAGCATCCTTGTTGATGAGTGGCGAGGTACCCCTACACTCAACCATACGAATATGAGCGTGTACGCGCGATCCGGTCGAACTCCGCAGACTAAATGCCTTAACACCACAAGAAACACTTGGGGTTAATCGTTCGTTGTCTTCCCAGGCTTGCTTGTAAGTGTCACGGTGTATGGTTAAGCAAGTCTGAGGTATGTGATTTTTTTGGTATTTTTCGGTTTATCTTCTATGCTATCAGGGAAAAGGGTTGAGAAACTAAGCTAACTCTAACTAATGT
>MNCI01033682.1:481898-525420 GCA_015680685.1 Gnetum montanum | reverse complement strand
GCGTACGCGATATCGCAGGGGAAGACGCGATATCGCAGCACAGTGCATGTCGCGTCTCATCACTTGTTGATGCATCTTTGCTAACTACTACATCGCAAATGCTATGTCACATCTACGATGTCACAGTTGGGTCGATGCGATTGCATCAATTCATGGGATGATGCATCGATACAATGTCTATCTCTGCCTATAAATATGTGTGCTCCTACCACCTATTTTGCATCTTTTGTTAATAGAGTAGCCTAACCCTTGCAATTTTATTCCATAGTCTTAGAGAATAGTTAGTGAGCCTATAATGTGGATCTAAGTCAGTTATACATCGTCTTATTTGAGTGGTACTGTACCTAGACACATTTCATGAATGGTAATAAGATCAAGATTGAATCTTATTCATTGTAGTACTTTGACTTAGTTTAAATTTACTTTTAATGCAATTTATATTTCATGCACTTAGTTAATATTTACATTTCCATGCATATTAATGAATTGCAGAATAAGCATGACTAGTTTCAAGTGTAAACACATATTTGCTTGGTAACCCTAGTAGTGTCATTGCTTGGTTTGCCTAGTAGCATAACGCTTGGTAATCCTAGTAGTGGATATGTGAGTTTAGGATATGTATGACAAGCTAGGAATGTAAAATTCTTGCCCTTAGGCTAGTTAGGATTTATCTTTTTGATGTTAATTAGATTAAATCATTAATTTCTATGTTATGGATAACTTAATTCAATAAAATATAAAATTAATACAAATCATATAACTCACTTCAAACTAAACCATACATGACAAAGCTACCACTAGTCTAAGTAGGAAGATAGTGACATGCAATCAATGATTAATGGTTTAGATGCCACACTAATTCCATCCATGGAATTTAACCAGATCACACATGAACACTAGTGATCCATATGGTTGGACGTAGGAATTACTTGCTACTCATTATTGGTGTCATTGACAGGGATGATGCTAGTTATCTAGATTAGTTTTATCATAAACAATCGCTGTTAAGGTATTAACAATTTATCTTTCAGAAAATATTAAGTCACATAAGTTAAAAACATGTCTTCTTCAAATAGAACCAATAATGCATCATATGATAAAACTCTCATACGAGAAATGATAGGATCTATACTGAAGAGAATTGGAGTGAACAACCTCAAGCAAGAATTGCATATGCTCATTCCCATCCTTACTACACACAAGGACTATGTTCAATTGGTATAGAAAATTATAGAGGAGATGGAGAAAGTCCTAGAAAAAGGAGGGCCTCAAGGCCCAAGACCTCCTCCAAACCTAGAAGAGATACATGAAGAGACCATGGGGGGAGATATAGGAGCCATGGCGATTCTCCCAATTTCTCATCTTCCTCTTCCTCTTCAATGTCTAGTTTTAACGAAGATGAACATAGGTATAGAGATAGAGCTCCACTATGGGGTAAAGATAAAGATAGAAATTGAAACCAAGGGAAAAATCAAAGACATCAAAATGAGCATAGATAAGATCATTACAATCAGAAGAATAGAAACATAGATTATCACCATGACGTGTCTGGTATAGATGAATTCTTGTTGGCTACTAGGGCCCTAACACAAATTAGGGAGGTAGTTCAAATACCCCAAAGGCATTGAAGAAATAGCTGCATCAAATGACTTGATATGAAAAACATTCCTAAATTTAGGAGAGGCTATAATTTTGATCCACAACATCATGTACAAGCCTTCCATGATGCTTGCACCTTGCAAAACATTGAACACAATTGGTAAAAGCTTAAGCTCTTTCCTAGGATACTAGCAAATGAAGTTGACATTTGGTATAGATTGTTGGAACCAGATTTAATCCATTAGTGATCCACAATGCTGGAGCTCTTCAACAAAAAATATCAAACCTATGTGAGAGTGTCCAAGTTGAGAAAACAAATCCAGGGGTGGAAGCAAGAAGATCATGAACCCTTGGATGTGATCTTGGATAAATACTATTCGTTACTACATAGATGTCCCAACCATGATTTCTCTCAAAAAGAGCAACTTTTCCACATCATAGATGGGCTTCATAATCAAACAAGGGAGACCCTTGGGACTTATGCCCAAGGTCAGTTATCCAAATTGAAAGCCCATCAAATACAAAGGCTAATCGAATAGGTGGCAAAAGAAGAAGGAGAGCTATGTAAATGAGAGAATGTAGAGAAATATATGTAAAAGAAGAAGGGGACTTATTGGGTTTCCTTCTTAACTTCCTTCATGTCTTTTATGACTCTTCTTGGAACGTATCATCACTCCTCCATCAACCAATAAATAGGAAGCTATGTCTTTTCATGGTGTGGTTCTCATTTCAAAAAATATATAATTCAAAAAAAGAAAAAAAGAAAAAAAAAAGAGAATGGAAATTCAAAGCACACCCCTTAGACACACTAATGGGCTATAAGCATTAATTATGGGACTAGAAAGACATGTTACCCATGCTTGAAGGTGCCCCTCTAAGGCCCTTCCTTTCTTCTTCTCTTTTCTTCTTTTGGAGTGAGGATAGTTATTTTAATTACATTTAACACTATGGACATAGTAAAGCACCTTACATCCCCATCTTTGTAATCCCTTCTTATCCCATTATTCACCTCACTTCTACATGCAATTATGAGCCTAATGGTTTTGTGTAGCATGGTACAACATCCCAACCAATGTAGCTGTATGTTGTTTGAAACAAAGGCATGGTCTACATTTAACTTCTAGGATGCCCAAAAACATCTATAAAAGTGATTATGCAAGTGCATTATGACAAGAGCTTGCTTTGGGGAGGATCCACTTGCATAAATTTTGTTGATCATGGCTTTGAACTAATCTTCACATCGTCTAAAACATCAATGATGGTTTCTTTGAATTTATGCATAATTTTGGGACTACTTCTCATCCCTTTCAATTAATTTTTCCTATTGTTCTATCTCAATATCCTTCAAATTTAAAACTTTCTTGGCCATCTTGTAAATTAGACCTTTGGTTTTAATTGCTCAAAAAATTTTGCGCAATTAGTCACTGGGGCTAGGGATGTTTGCTTTGAAATTTTTTCTAACATCCTATTTTCAAAAATTGTGGTAACTAATAGTAATTAAGCAAAATAAGGTGAATAACTTGATGATTTTAGTTACCTCATAGCCTTGGACATAGTATGCTATTATCACCTTGAGCTCAAATGCAAACTAAGGGATCCAAAAAGGGTTAATTATTTAGGAAAATTTACCAAAACTAATGTTGCTCCTTTGGTAGTTGTAGGTGATGCTAAAAGAAATGCCTAAGGAAGAAAGTGTTTTTCCATGCACGGAAACAAAGCCAAGAGAGGGACAACGAAGAATATGCCCATGGACAAATAGTAGCACATATAAGATAATGGCTCAAACATCACATGATTGCTCGATCCATGGGACGATAAGAAGAAATTTCAGTCCATGCTTCAAGAATGTTCTACATAACTAGAGAAGCATCAACATAACAATCAAGGTTGGAAGTCTATTACTACTTGTGGCAACAAGAAGAATTATCTTCAATGGACTTTTTGAAGACCTCTGCAAATTTTGTAAATGTTATTTTATGTCTAGTCTTTTTGTCATTTTGTAATACATCCACTTGAATACAATTTTGTAATGTGGCACTCAGAGTTAATTAGTAGTTAGCATCAATTAATAATTCCAAAATTTCCCAATATTTTGTAAAGGAAGCTTGGTCCTATCTTGTTAACTTGAGGACAATTTTTTACTTAGTCATGGGGGTATGATGAAGCATTAGTTGGCTGAGATATCGTAGATGCTACATTGGACCTACATTGTAGCATCCCTGTCAATGTGTCTTTGTTGCCTACTACATTGCAGATGCTACATTGCATCTATGATGTTGTAGCTATGTCAACATGATCTCGTCAATGCATGGGATGATGCATCGATGTAGTGTCTACCTCTACCTATAAATATGCATGCTTCCATCATGTATTTTGCATATTTTGTCAATAGAGTAGCCAAACCCTTGTAGTTTTATTTTGTAGTCTTAGAGAATAGTCAATGAGTGCCCGTAGTATGGATTTAAGTCTATTGTACAACATCTTATTTGAATGATAATGTACCTAGAGATATTTCATGAATGGTAATAGGATTGCGATTAATTCTTATTCATTGCAGCACTTTGAATTAGATTAAATTTACTTTTAATGTAATTTGTATTTCATGTACTTAATTAATATTTATGTTTCCATGCATATTAATGAATTGGTGGAATGGGTGCTACTAATTCCAAGCGTAAACATGTATTCACTTGGTAACTCCAGCAGCCTCATTACTTGGTTTGCTTAGTAGCATAATGCTTGATAATCCCAGTAGTGGATACGTGAGTTTAGGATGTGTATGGAAAGCTAGGAATAGACACTCATCATCATTAGACTAGTTAGGATTTATCTTCTTGATGTTAATTAGATTAAATAATTAATTTCTATGTTATGAATATCTTAATTCAATAAATTATAAAATTAATACAAATCATATGCCTCACTTCAAACTAAATCATACATAACAAAGCTACCACTATTCTAAGTGGGAAGACAGTGACATGCAATCAATGATTAATAGTCTAGATGCCACACTAGTTCCATCCACGGAATTTGATTGAATCATGTGTGAATGCTCTTGATTCATATTGTTGGGTGTAGGGACTACTCATTACTCATCACTATGGATTGGTTCATGCATATCCAAGTATAGAATTTTCAAAAATCTAGTCATTAATCCAAAATGCAAACCTCAACATAGATTAAATTCCAAATTGAATGAGACTATGAAGAATAAAATTGAAAAACTATTGAAAGTGAGATTCATATATCCTGTAGTAAATAGTAAGTCGATAAGCCTTGTGATTGTGCCTAAATGAGGGAGGGGGTGCAATGGAGGATTTACATTGACTTCAAGTTATTAAACATGACACTTTGCAAAGACCATTTTCTATTTTTTTGACCAAGTGATGGATACAATTGTAGGGTATAAATATTATAGTTTTATGTATAGCTATATTGGTTATAATCTGATTCAAATAGCTCTATAAGACTAGACCAAAGCTATATTCACAAGTTCCTAGGGTACTGCTACATATAAGAAAATATCTGTTAGTTTATGCAATGCCCCTACAATCTTCTAACACCTTGTAGAAGTCTTTATCGGTGACTTCTCCATCTATGGTTATGATTTTGAGTAAACATTGGGTCATCTTGAGCAAGTCTTAAAGCACTATGTAGAGACTATTCTTAAGCTCAAATCAATAGAAAAGCCACTTGATGATCTAAGAGGAAATTGTTCTTGGACACTAGATTTCAGAAAAGGGAATAAAGGTTGATCCAAAAAAGATCATTATTATCTAAGGAATTATACAAAGGTCATAAACAATAAAAGATATCCAATCATTCATTAGGCATAATAGCTACTATAGACACTTTATTAAAAATTTCTTTAAGATTGATAAATTGTTGGTGGATTTGACAAAGAAGGATGCACCATTCAAATGGATCAAGAAATGCAATAAAAAATTTAAACTTTTGAAATCAAAGCTTATAGAAATTCCAATTCTACAAGCTCATAACTGGTCAAAACCATTCCATGTCATGATAGATGTGTCCAAGTATGTATTGGGAGCTATGCTCATGCAATTGAATTTTAGAAACATCTATATTACATCTATTGTGCAAGCAAAAGCATTGTAAGTGCACAATTGAAGTACAATACAACTAAAAAAATTTGATGGTAGTGATGTATATGCTTAAAAAGTTTAAGCACTCTATGCTTCATTATCTAGTCTTTGTGCATATGGACTACAGTGTAATTAAGTTTTTCATGAATAGGCCAACATTTAGCCCTTGTATCACACAATGGATAGTTGTAACACCCATCTATATGAAGCAAGAGTTAATACTCAAAGTTCCTAACAATCTAGCTAAAACTGCAAGGGTAAACTTTACTTTTAGTTTTCCACATAGTTAATCAATTATCAAAAATTCAATTTGGATATAAACCAACATATATAACTATCAATTAAAATAAAGTATAACATAGAAAATTATATGATGTAAAGAATGACCAAGGATTTAGTAGGAAGAGAATGCCAATATGATGATTGACATCTCTTAATACATTATGTATCTAAGATGCAATATAAATATGAAAATATTTAAAACTTAAAATCATATCCACAACCATCTAGCTTAGTAAGAAGCCAATTAATTCAATCGCTTCACTTAGTAGTTTTGTAACACCCTTATTAGTTATCTATAAAATCCTATAAATAACTAATAGAAGTGCTACAAAACCCCAAGGATTTGGATTTAACCTTGAATTACTAATTCAAAAGAAAGTTGTAAAATACATAAAAATTCTTAATTAGAATCATGAATATAATAGAGTAATACAACATAATAAAATTTCATATCATTCACATACATAATTACATACAATTTATTTAAAGAAAAATAGAGATTTGCATAGCCACAAAAATGTAGATGTCAAAAAGTTTCACTAGTAGCATCATAAAATAGTACAAAAAATAATGATTCCAATGATATTTTTTTCTGCCTTAATTGGACATCTACAAATAAGGATATTCACTCTTGAAGTTTACCAAAATAAATTATAAAATTTAAAATAATAATTAAATAATATATAATAAATAATTTAAATTTTTTTAGTATATAGTATATGCCGAAATGAAAAATGATCTTTGCAATGTCATAATCCAAATGGCATAGATGACAATGTCATATCTATCATACTTTATTATTTATTCACAAAAATAGGTACATTGATCAATTGTTCAAAAAGTATATAAGGTTTCCAATTCAGTATTCAAAAATGTTTGAAGTTTAGAAAAGCAACAAATTTTCCAAAAAACCAAAAGAAATCCAAAAAATCCAAAGAATGTATATTTTATCTAGGCATCTTTGAAGGCTTGCTCCTTGTTATCCTCACTTCTAAATGAATATACTAACATATTTTGGAATAACCTCACTACTATTATCATATTATCCTTTTGATTATTTAAAGTCTAAAAGCATCACAAATTTATCCAACAATAATCCAAAGAGTATATATTTTATCTAGGCATCTTTGAATGTTAGCTTTTAGTTATTTTCACTGCCAAAGGAACACATCAACAAGTCTTGGAATAACCTCACTACTATCACTGGATTATCCTTGTGATTCCAAATGAGACATTTATGATATATTATTTTATTATATTTCAAATCCAAAAAGATTTCCAAAATAGTCAAAAATCCATAATAGCCAGAATTCCACAAAATTCTTGCAAAATCCTGTTTATATTAAGAGGTGATCCAATATAATCATAAAATATCTAAGAAGCAAATTGGCAAAGTTTTCAAAATTTCAAAAATTCACCTAAAAGATAGAAAATGATTTGGACAATGTTACAATATAAATTTCCATGCACAAATAAGGCCAAATTGATAAAATTCTATAAAATCTCAACATAATAATTAAAGTGGTGAAAGAATAATGGAAAACCATAGAGTAGAAAGAAGGCTTATAAAATCCACAACAAAATAGGATAGCCATATGAAAAAAAGTAAAATAAACTTTCTTACAAAAGACAAAATAAATGAGATTAGCTACATAAAAAAGGAAGTAAAATAATTTTTCTTACTTGCATTGGTAGGGCTTTCACACTTTTTTTTAAAAAAAATTTCTCTTCCCCCAATATACCCAAAATTAGTTTGTATTTTGCTTTAAATTAATGAGTTAGAAAGCCACAATATATTTATAAGTGGAAGAAATACAAGTAGTGCGACACCTAAACTTGCTACATGTTCAGAAATGGAAGAAATAGGATCGAAATCAACTTGGAAATGAAGAAACAAACCAAAAAATCGTTTTTGTTTAGAAAAAATAGGAAAACCCAAAACACAAGTGAAGCGGCAAAGAAAACAAAGAGAGGCGGTGGGTAAAATATATGTAACATAACATATATTCATGTTACTTTTAGTTTTATAACTTACAAAAATCGCCTAATGTTAATGACTTTAACTTTTTAGTTTTTAATTTTAATTTTAATAATTTTTAAAATATAAAAAATTTTCATAAGTTCTTTTTTTAATTTTCTCTCTCCACTAATACTATTAAGGTTTAAGTCCTTATAACAAGCACATCGGAACTCCAAATTAAATTTCATTTGAACTTACGACATCCTTATCAAGTGCTCTACTCAATTGTATGTTGAAATCTTATGTGAGCTTCACTTATCATAGTCACCTAGTTCAAATGTTGAAACTTTACGATATTTTTAGTAAACTAGAAAATCTGATACCTTGAGAACCATAACTTCTATTTTAGTGAACCAAGGATTAAAACAAACATTTTTGAATGTCCTAGACACATAAGTAAGCTTAGATTCTAGGTAGGACACCAACGTAATGAACTTCCTTAACAACACTAATTTATGTAATATTAAATTATAATTAAAAATGAACTCTGAATTCTAGTTTAATAACAAAAAGTAACTAGGAATATGATTTGGGTAATATTAGGGTCCACAACTCCTCCATGAGTAGAGTATTATATAATCATGCGCATGATAAAAATAAAAGATGCATAACTAAATGTACATAACTAAATATGTATAATAAAGATTGAATATACATAATTGAATGTGCATAAAGAATAAAATATGCATAGCTAAATACTTATAAAGGTATGCTAACTGACAAAAAGAAAAACTTTTAGGGGTGATTGGATTTTAACATTTAATCATAAAACATATAGTAAATCTATGACTGAGCTTCAACAGTAGTAAAACAAAGGATACTGATGAACTACGATATCAGGGCCACAATATCAGGTTCGCAATATTGGAGCCTACCATGTGATGTCGGATACCCGATATCGGGACTTGTCTCCTTGCCTATAAATAAGAGGCAAGCATGCTTGGTTTTGCAGTAGTTAGTTGGACCCTTAGCTAAACTCTTGTCTTTTCTTCCTTCCAGAGTTAGAATTATTTCTGCATGCCCGTAGTAGGAGTCATAAAGTGAACAAATCTTTATTCGAGCATTGTGTACCTAAGCACACCTTATGTACGACAATAAAGATGAACTTTATGATAAACCTTACAGCATCTAGAATAGATTAATTAGTGTTAATTGATGTTATTAAATGCTTTCCTAGTTAATTAATGTCTTCTCTCACCCTACACTTTCTTAAGTAATTACACTCAGTACGACCACTTTGAGCATGTGTGTAACGCTTGGTAACCCAGTAATGATTAGCATTTGGTAATCCCAGTAGCGTTACACTGGTTCAGGTTGTGTACGAAAAGTGGGAACGGATGTTGGTGTTAAGATTAGTTAGAACTTAGTTAATGAGTAGTTAAGTTAAACTAGTCACTTAGTTATCTCTCTCCTCGCTCATTAGACCAAGACATAAAAACAAAAAAGATATAAAAATCATATGCCTCAAGCTTACTTAACCATACAATTGTGACATACAAGTAAGTTTGGAAAGACAATGATTAACCAACCCATCCTTGTTCCACAAAGGCGCATAACCTCTTAGTCCTTGGGATTTGACCAAATCGTGTGTGAAACGCTCGTATTCGTATGGTTAAGTGTAGGGGTACCTTGCCATTCATCATTGGCAGTGTTGCCAGGGACTTAGTTGTTGTGCACTAATTAGAACTTAGGAAATCATTCACATTGTTGGAACGAACCCTTGGGGTTGGTTAAAGAAAAAATAATAATATATAATACATTGCACACTAAATAGACAAGTATGTCTCCTTCTTCGTACGAAAGTGCTTCATCGCCTGATGAGTCGCGAGGTACCCCTACACTGAACCATACGAATACGAGCATTCACGCATGATCCGATTGAACTCCGTGGAGAGGCTAGTTGTGGTATCTAGATAGTTACACATTGATCGTAGTTTGTTGTCTTCCCACCTGGACTAGTATTTGCTTTGTCATGTATGGTTTAGTCCAGAGTGAGGCGTATGATGTGATCCTAAACTAGTGCTACTCCTAGAGACAATGGGAAATAATCTTGATTAAACTAATGAGTAACAGGAAATGAGTCTAAGCTAACCTAAGTGCGATGAGCATCCATACACATCTTAGACCTTGTGCACGACTACTACTGGGATTAGCAAGTGCAGATCCTAGGTACGCTACTGGGTTACCAAGTAGTCACACTTAAATGCTCGTGATTAAGTCGTACTCATTCTGCATTTAACAACAGGAATAGTAAATGATGATAAAGAAATATTAACTAAGAAAACAATAAATAACAATAACAATTAACAATAAAAATTAAATAATTAAAACTAAGGGAATGCTGCAATGATGAAATAATCTCGATCTTTATTGTCGATCATGTGTGTGTCCAAGTATGTCACAGTCGAATAAAGGTTTCGTACAATTACAAGCATCACACTGCGGGCATGCATTCGGAAAATACTCTAACTCCTACAGAAACAAAATGCAAGGGCTTTGCTACAATTAACTAAAAGATGCCTAAGTGAGGCAGAAGGCCCTCTTATTTATAGGTCGAGATAGACGGCTGTGTAAATAGGGCCACGTTGATGCATGGAGGGATGTGTCGATAGGGCCGCGTCGATGTAGCCGCGTATACGGGGCCCCGTATACACGGCCTAGTAGACGCACCGACTATATAGCGCTTCATCATACCCCCATGACTAAGTAAAAAATTGTCCTCGAGTTAAAGGAAGTGAGGAACAAGCTCAATTGAATACACAGTGGATAGGTATGGGATTATTGACTGACTAGAAATTTATTCATGCTGCAATGGATATGACAAAATTGGGACACAAACACAAAATGACAAAATTTGTGGAACTCATGGAGTTCCTGGTAGTGGTGGCTCCTACATGGGTGCCTTTCCTTTGTCCTATGCATCAAGCTTTTGAGATTGATACCATTGAAGAAGCACCTAACATTTCTCCTCTTCTATTAGGGGATTATGAGCCATCCATGCTGATGTTCCAATGTTTGATGGAGTCAGCACTTTTCATGGACACGGCAGCTGCGAGAACAGTTGATTGGCCTTGACATGCCATGTCGCAAATAGTCGTCGTTCCTCTACATAGGCTTGGGCCTAACCTCTCCTCCCTTTGCTTGGATAGATTATGCAGTAATAGGAGTTTCATGATGGATGCTGAATGATTATGCCTTCTAATTTTCATGTTCTGCATGAGGTCCTTGGCCGCTGCCTCCCCCAGGTCATTTGGTTGCACCTTGAGAAGGTCCTTCTTGTTGTCTTCTTTTAGGGGCCATCTATAATCACACAAAGATCAATTGTTAGTAAGGTTATTGAAAAATGTTCAATGATTTCATACCTTACTCATTACCTTTAATAAATGTTGAATTCTTTGCTTAATATGATTTTAGAGTTAGAAATGTTTTTGAGGAAGTTTCCCTAAAAGTTTAATGTTGGACCTGGTTTTGAGGAACGTTTGATAAAATGATGACAAAGGAAAGAATAGATTTGGCGATGAAGTACGCGGAAGGTACAAGATGATGTGGTGGTATGCAACAAGTAAAAATTACAAAAGTCACGCAAGTGGGTCCTCCCCAAAGTAGGTTCCAACCTATATGCCCTTGCGTAACCACACCTTAAGATGTACGTAGGCACTAGAAGGGTTAAATGTAATCTATACCAATGCAACAAAACACACACATATTGATACCACCGTGATGAGGTATGAATTCAACGCTATACAAGACACGAGTCACAAATACATGAATAGCGAGGTGGAATGAATCGGAGAAGGGATTGCAGAGATTGGGACATGAGGTAACTGACTTAGGGCACAATGAATCTTGAGTGTAGGGCATGATTAATGTGTCATTAGCCTGTCATTCGAAAATCAAGACCAAGTCCATTCCTCTGATCAGAGATTGGGACAACCATAAGATCACCATGACAGCAAGGCATACGATCACTTGGCGTTTTGTGCAAGGGAGGAGTGACTTGGAATTTCTTTGCAGCATAATTTTTGTTTGGCCACTTTGACACACACACACACGCACTCTCTCTCTCTCTTTTTGTTTTTTTTTTGGTTTTTATTGTTGGGTGCCTTTAATACTCTTACTCCCATTTTTCGTTAGATCTATAAGGATCTTAGTACAACCAAGCTGCATGATAGCACCTATAGATATCACCAAAGAGAATCCACAAGTTCCCTTGATGTCACACCCTGGCCATTCCCTCTTAGTCCATCATTTTTTGCTCTGGGCATAATGAGCACAAAATTACTTTAAGTTTTAATGGTCAAGAATATCATCGTACTCAGAGTAGAACCTCTTATTAATAGAATGGCTGGGTGGATATGATGGGCTTGTTGTTCAAATAATTAGTCACCTAGACTTGATAGTATAAAACAACACCTCAACCAACGAGTCACATGAGTGTTTTATTCATAGATGAGATTACTCATAAAAAGATAAAAAGACAAAAAGATAAAACAATAAATCAAAAGGTGAAAAACTGGAAAAAAAAAGTTGAAAAATTAAAGAAATAGAAAAACATTTATTAATTCTGTGTTGTTATAATGGAGGATATCCCCCATAGCTAAACGGTTGAGCATGACTAGAATTAATAAATGGAAGGTGGGTATCCTTGCATGTTGGAAATATTGGGACCTGGTCATACTTACCCCATTGGGGTTCACACACTTGATTAGAGTTGACATAGTGGGGCAAGTTATAAGATGTGGTTAATTTATAAGGAGTTGACCCACTATGGTACCTGTGACCGTAAGATGATATGCAAGGATCAACATGTCTCCCCATGTGGCAAAATTTATTGGGCCCCATGGTTGTTGGAGTATTGAGTGGTGGCCTTGATAAGGTAACATGAGGTGTTAGGTTCAAAGAGGAAGATGCACCACAGTGTTGGATTTGTGCTGAGTTGGCGGATGTAGTGGTTTCTGAACTATGGTGTCCCTTTCGACAGTCGCGTCTAAAGAAGGGACACCATTGATGTTGTGAAGGACCTCCATTGCTTTTGACAGTAGCAGCACAAGTAACGTTTGCGGGTTGGTGCTATGGTGCAAAATCTTCTGGCATAGCTGGAGATGATGTAGAAGGGGGTGAAGTATGAGAATATTGAGGTTGAGGAGAAGTGTAAGGCACATGAGGTGGTGATTTTGTTGGATAGGACATGGGTGGATAGTACTCAGGAGAATGATAACGATGAGGTGAGGTAGAGGATGCTGATCTTGTTGGAGAAATAGGGTGTTGGACATAATAAGCATGTGGCGCTGGGACATACGAAGGGTATGGTCCAGTTGGTGGTGGCCTCCCCCATGACTGAGGTTTTTGCCTCTATGGTTGAACACAGTATTTCTGTATGAACTCTGGATGTAACATTCCTCCCCAAAGCTCATGTAAATGTGACAAAACTGGACATTGGCCTTTGGGGTGATTGTACAAATAGATGTTACATTGATACGTATGATTGGCAGTTGAGTTCTTATCCCTATTGTCTTCTACCCTTTATTTCAATTTTCGCATGGTGTCTTGTCCTGTTTCTCGATTTGGCATAGTTTGTTCTCTAACAATGTTGGCATATTCTCCACATCTTTCATGTACCCAGTCCATCATCTTATTGATCTTTGCCTCAATTTCATCTAGTGATTATAGGATTGGCAAAGATGATTCCACCTCCTCGAAGTTGATTTCTCCTCTTCATGATCATGGACCCTTGTTCAGTTGAGATTTTGATCCTGTTGAGAACCTTCAACATTCTCCCATTTAGTTATTTCTCCTTCTTCTTTTGCTATCTGCTTAATAAGCTCTTGGGGTTGGTGGGTTCATAACTCATATAGTTGACCTTGGGCGTACATCCCTAGGGTATCCCTTGTTTCATTACGGAGCCCATCTATGATATGGTACATTAGCCTCTCCTCGGAGAACCCATGGCCTGGGCAATTGTTTAACAGTGCATAATATCTTTCTAAGGCCATGTCCAAGGGTTCATGTTGCGCTTGTTTCCATTCTTGGATTTGTCTCCTCAAGGCTAACATTCTTGCATATGTTTGATACCTTTCATTGAAAATTTCTACCATTGTCGGCCAACGACGAATTGAGTTTGGTTTTAATGACCTATACCATACTTTTGCTTGGCCAACGAGTGTTAGAGGAAAGAGCTTAAGTTTTTTCCACCCATTATCAATATTTTTCCATGTACAGGCATCGTAGAAGGCTTATAAATGTTGTTGTGGATCTGAATCATAGCCTCCTGAAAACTTGGAAAAGTTGTTTAAATCAAGCACGGGTAGACAACTTTCCTTACGATGCCTGCGGGCTATTCGAACAGCCTCTTGTATTTCTATTAAGCTTGTAGTGGCCAGTAGGGGTTCATTATCATCGGGTAAGTTATGCTTTCATGCATTGGGACGATGTTGTCTTCGTTTATATTTATAAGAGACCCCCACCTCGGGTTGCGTACTCCAATCTTCATTTTCATAATATTCATTGGTTCTCCAAGGAATTGCCTCACTAGATGTGGCATTATTATAGTCTTGCAGGAGAGACATCGTTGTAAATTTGTGTGTGATTTAATTACAATTATTAATATTATTTTTCTGAAAGATATATCGTCAAGGCTTTGTTACAGTGATCTTGTATGATGTAACTAATCTAAATAACTAGCACCATCCCCAACAACAGCACCAATGATGAGTGGCGAGGTACTCCTACACTCAACCATACAAATACGAGCGTTCATGCACGATCCGGTTGAACTCTATGGATAGGCTAGTTGTGGTATCTAGATAGTTACACGTTGATCGCAGTTTGCTGTCTTCCCACTTGGACTAGTATTTGCTTTGTCACGTATGGTTTAGTCCAGAGTGAGGTGTATGATGTGATCCTAAACTAGTGCTACTCCTAAAGACAATGGGAAATAATATTGATTAAACTATGAGTAATAGGAAATGAGTCTAAGCTAACCTAAGTGCAATGAGCATCCGTTCCTTAATCATCCGTATACATCTTGGACCTCGTGCACGACTACTACTAGGATTACCAAGCGTAGATCCTAGGTACGCTACTAGGTTACCAAGTAGTCACACTTAAATGCTCATGATTAAGTGCATTTAACAATAGGAATAGTAAATGATGATAAAGAAATATTAACTAAGAAAAAAATAAATGAAAATAAAAATTAACAATAATAATTAAATAATTAAAACTAAGTGAATGCTGCAATGATGAAATAATCTTGATCTTTATTGTCGATCATGTGCGTGTCCAAGTATGTCACACTCGAATAAAGGTTCCATACAATTACAAGCATCACACTGCAGGCATGCACTGAGAAAATATTCTAACTCCAATGGAAACAAAATGCAAGGGCTTCACTATAATTAACTAAAAGATGCCTAAATGAGGTGGAAGGCCCTCTTATTTATAGGCCAAGATAGGCGGTTGCGTAAATGGGGTCACGTTGACGCATGGAGGGACGTGTCGATGGGGCTGCGTATATGCAGCCTAGTCAACGCACCGACTATATAGCACTTCATCACTACCTAAGTTTGAAACAAGAAATAATCGATGGCATAATACACATGACGTTGATCCACCAGTCCCTCAATAGTTTCGAGTGGTATATATTCATCCTGATGAGTATATACTAGACTTCACCTTTATCCTCCATCAAGATGAACAACTGTGTTGGTGAGACTTAGAAGGTAACATAGTGTTACCTCCCAATCATTCAGTCCCAAGCATGCTTCTTGGTGCTCTCACACGAATTGGCATGCAAAACTTACATGCAAAATACATTGTGCAAGACCATGACTTAAGAGAATACCGTCCCATGAAGGCACAACATCAAAGGGACTTGCAACAGGAGAGACATCATAAGTCTTTGAAGGGTAAGTGGTCCTAGGATGTCCCACATGTCTTAAGCAAAAATGAGAATGGTGAACTTGCCTCAGGTAGTTGCCCACACAACAATGTTCCTCCCCTTGACTTTGGCCAAGGGGTTGTGTATCAAAACCTTCATTCCACTATTCATAACCCAGGTTCTAATACCCATGGGCACAAAGGGTCCGAAAAAGGGACATAGATACATGATAAAGGTGGACATTCTGATTGCAATCATGATCAAGGCCGAGACCATCAAAGAGAAGGTAGCAGACATTGTCATGGTGATGATTATCCTTCTTCCTCACCTTCATCATCTCCTTCACCCTCTCCTTCAGTATCCGGATGTAGTCATAAAGAAAAAGACCATGGGGATAAAGGTAGGCAAAGTGGAAGTCATATACAAAACAGCCAGGAAAGGGGACGAGGGCACTCTAGAGAATCACAACATAGAAGAAGGGAGAGTAGGAAACAACATAGGCATCATAGACGCCATGGACGAGACGATCACAATGAACCCCTACTCGCTACTTGAAGTATGTTAGACATAATTGAGGCTGTTAGAATTCCAAAAAGGCACCAAAAAGATAGTAGGATCAAGAGATTAAATATGAACAACATCCTATGATTTGAAGGGGGATACAAAGATGATCCTCAGAATCACTTACAAGCATTCCATGATGCGTGTGCCTTACAAAACATAGAGAATGAATGGAAAAAACTTAAGTTGTTCCCATGGACACTAGTTACAGAAGCAAAAAGTTGGTATCAGTCCTTAGAATTGGAATCCATTTGTAGGTGGAGTACTATGTTAGAACTATTCAATGACAAGTACTAAATGTACTCCCGAGTGTCTAACTTGGGAAAGCAAATCCAAGGATAGAAACAAGGAGGACATGAACCCTTGGATGCTTCCATGGCCCAATACTATGCACTATTACATCATTGTCCTGGCCATGGTTATTCGCAAAGGGATCAACTGTGCCATCTCGTAGATGGGCTTAGGCATGAAACAAGAAGAACCCTTGGGACTTATACCCAAGGAAGACTATCTGAGCTTAGGCTCCATCAAATTTAAAGACTATTGGAGCAAGTTGCTAAGGAAGACGATGAGCTACAGAAGAGAGAAAGTGCAAAGGAGTATAACAGAGATCCTTCCCTTGGGAAGAGGGGAGTAAGACTTTATGAGGATGAAGAAGAGTCACCACTTAAAGAGATGGTGAATAGGAAAACTTTTCCTATTCAAGAGTTGACATCAGAAGTATTGGCAAAGGTAGACCAAATGTGGGATTCCCTAGACAATAGATTTCAAACTATTCTTAAATTAGTAGAGGAGTCTAGAGAGCAAGGTAGTGAAAAAAGAAAAAAGAGAGAAGCTGAACATGCACGTAGCAAGGGTAAGGGCAAAGTTGTCATCATTGAAGAGGTTGTGGATTTGGAAATAGACAATGATAGGGATGCGAGATATGTCAATATGACCATCCTAAGGGATGTTGCCCTGTAATCTCACATTTGTAGGAGTTTGGGGTGTATGCACTCAACCCACGATTGAACAAATGGCAAACACCCTGAAGGTTACCTTACCCCCAAGGTAACCCAAGACAGTTCCACCAACCCTTAACATATTATCCAAGTGGAACTCCATCACAATTGATTGAGCAATATCAACAGTGGCAGCACCCACAATCATGGGGAATGCCACCACCAAAGCAACAGTATTCTTATTGGCAACCCGACCCAAATGGATATTATATGCAACAACTAGTCTCTCCACGTGACTCTACTGGTCACGTTAGTCCTCAACATCACTACCAAGCCTGCAAGTATTATAGGACTCCTTCTCCTAGGGGTGATGTTCCACAAACATATCATCCTTCTCATCCAGTTGCATCTCTTCCACCAATGGCTCCACTACCACATGCTCCCGCGATGCAAGGTGAACTCCCTGCCTAGCCATAGCAACATAATGCCACAAGGGTTGTTAACTCTCAACCTACTATTGGTTCCAACAACCGCATGAAGAAAAGACCTTTCTTTAGAACCAACAGTCCAACCAAGCCCTTGCAATCACAAGCGACTGATTTCTTAGATGCCTCAATATCAATCAAAACTTCAGATCCTCCTTCAACCCAACCACCACAGTCAACACATAGGGTCATGCTAACACATGCCATTACCGATTAGATCAAAGTTGGCCATCTTCCCAAGAAATTCTCTAATCATAGGAGTCCTCTGATATATTTACAAATCGTCGAGAATGAGCCATGAAAAACTCTTTTGGATTTAGGTTCTCATGTTAATTTAATCTCTCAAGAAATGTACAAGGCCTGGAACTTGCCTCCATTAAAAAAGAGCAACATCTGTTTAGAGTTGGCTGACTAATCCATCATTGTCCCATTGGGACTAGTGGAGGACATTGTTACCACTGTTTGTGGGTGGTCATACCCAGTTGACTTCCTAGTGATTTAGGTGAATAATGGTAAGGGGGACTTCCCAATCATAATGGAAAGGGCATGACTAAGCACCATCGATGCATGCCTAGGAATATGCAATGTTTCCCTAGAAATATCAAAGGAAAATACATTTGGAAAGATCAAGAAGAAGAAAGTTCCATGCATCACATATAGTGACACATGGTGTAATTGCGTGCAGAGATCATGGTTTGTGCAAAGTTTCGCATTGCCTACATGCAATTAGTGTGCACAAGTGATCAACATAGAAAGATGCCTGTATGTAGTAGCCACACGATAGGAAGGCACCTAGTTGTTGATAGCTAATCAAGAAAGCAATTTAATCATATGCATGGAACCAACTGAGGGTTTGACTTGCACTTACATTTATAGCATAGACACATTAGAGCAAGTCCACCACCAACTTCCAAGTCTTAGCCTTGAAAATATCAACTAGGGGAAGTTGGAAATCCTTGAGAAATTTAAGCAGAAGCCCATCGAGTTGAAACCATTGCCCATCGGTATGGAATACACATTCCTTAAAAATGGAAAACCAATAATTATTAACGCGAAACTTTCTCCACCAGAAAAAGAGAGACTGCTAAAGGTGATAAATAAATGGTCAAAAGCCTTCGCGTATTCATATCTTGAATTAAATAGAATAGACCCTAGGATATGCTAGCACAGAATTTACACTAACCCCTCCATGAAGCCTTGAAGACAACTGCAGAAGCAATTGAATCCAAAGCTAAAGCAAGTAGTTAAGGAAGAAATCAAATAGCTTCTCAAGGCTAGGTTCATATACCCCATTATTGATAGCGAATGGGTTAGCCCCTTAATTATTGTGCCTAAAAAGGAAGGAAAATGGAGGGTGTGCATAGATTTTAGGCTACTAAATATGGCAACATTCAAAGATCACTTTCCATTTCCATTTGTCGACCAAGTCTTAAACACCATCGTAGGGCATCACTATTATATTTTTCTGGATGGATATAGCGGATATAACCAAATACAAATAGCCCCAAAAGACCAAGCTAAGATTACATTCACCAGTCTTTAGAAAATGTTTGCATACAAACAGATGTTGTTTGGCTTGTGCAATGCCCCTGCAACATTTCAACGAGTAGTTCTAAGAATATGCCAATAGTAGATAGGGAATGGTGTGGAGGTCTTTATGGATGACTTCTCCACTTATGGAGCAAACTTTGATCAAGCCTTGGACCAGTTAGAGTAAGTATTAGAAATATGTGTAGAAATCAATTTGAGGCTCAACTGGTAGAAAAGACATTTGATGGTCCAAGAAGGCATAGTACTAGGGCACAAAATCTCACACACAAGGATAGAGGTAGACCTTGAGAAAATCAAATTTATCCAAGGAATTACCCATCAACTGAAAATTATCAAAGATATTCGGTCATTCCTTGTACACACTAGCTACTATAGGAGATTTATTGCGAACTTTTCAAAGGTTGCCAAACCATTGGTGGAATTAACGAAAAAGGATGTACCTTTCGAATGGACCAGGGAATGCAAATTAGCTTTCCAAACTCTGAAATATAAGCTAGTAGAAACACCCATTCTATAAGCTCCTAACTGGTCCAAACCATTCCATATCATGATTGACATGTCCAACTATGCCTTAGGAGATGTACTTACACAGTTAGATAACCAGAAGCATTCTTATTACATCCACTGTGCAAGTAGAAGTATTGCTGGTGCACAACTTAACTACACTACCACAGAGAAAGAATTAATGGTTGTAGTATTTGCACTAGAAAAGTTTAGACACTATGTATTGGAATACAAAGTATATATACATACAGATCATAGTGCAATCCAGTTCCTCATGAATAAGCCAATGGTAAGCCCTTGTATCATACGATGGCTTGTAATCCTACAAGAGTTCGATTTAATAATGATCGATTGCAAAGGCACTGAGAATGTAGTTGTTAATCATTTATCTCAGTTGCAATGGGACAACAAAGAGGATGAGCATCCAATTTCTGACATTTCCCTGATGAATTCCTCTTTGCTAGTGTAGTGAATAACTAATCACCCACGGAGACAAACTAGTACAATAGCATTCTTACCTATCTCCTCACCCAACAAATACCATAAGAGTTAAACCTTAAGAAGAAACAACAGTTTCTTCATCGAGCCAAGTACTTTATGGAGATCAATGGGAAACTTTACAAAGTGTGTCCTGATGGCTTGGTTCGATGGTGTGTTCCTGATATAGATCAATTGCGAGTTCTCCAAGACGCTCATGAGGGTCCTTGTGGGGGTCATTACACTGAAAGAAGAATGACCATCAAGGTCTTACTTGTAGGATATTATTGGCCTACATTGTTTTGGGACGCCCATCAATTCATCCAATCTTGTGAGTGCTATCAACGTGATGGGGGAATGACTGCTAGAATGGAGGGTCCGCAACAATGGATTCAATTGTTAAAACCCTTCGACGTTTGGAGAATTGATTTTATGGGGCCCATTACACCAATGTCTAGTGGAAAAGCTTATATCGTAGTTGTCGTTGACTACCTAACAAAATGGGCCAAAGAAGCTACTGTTAAAGATTGTACATCATCTACAGCTGCACAATTTTTTCAACAACAAATCATGAACAGGTTTGGTGTGCCACATGCACTTATTTTAGACAATGGTACACATTTCAAAAGTGCAACTTTTTAGAAATTAATGCAACGCTTAGGGGTTGAGCATAAATTGACTACACCATATCACCCCTAAGCGAACGGTCAAGTAGAGGTCACCAATAGGGAGATTACAAAAATATTGAGAAGAACTATTAGCAAGTATGGATGAGATTGGAGAACTAAACTGAATAATGCTCTTTGATCATACTACTCAACGTGGAAACTCCCTACAAGCTACTCTTCCTATGAGTTAGTGTACAGGAAGCTTCCGACACTTCCTATTCAAACTAAGATCCGTACATTATCCATGGCATGTGACCTCAACCTTGACCTTGATCTAGCATAGAAAAAATGGTTAGTAACCCTTAACTTGCTAGATGAAAATCAACTAGTTGCCCTATCATCTAATGAATTGCACAAGGCATTCAATAAACAATGTCATGACCTAAGAATTAGGAAAGTTAAATATCAACGAGGAGATAAGGTTCTCTACTAGAATCCCACACATGTGCCACAACGTACTAAATTTTAAACGCTGTGGGAAGGACCTTATATTATTTATGGAACCTTTCCTTCAAAGGCCATGACAATATACAAACCTGAGAGCCTAGACAAGAAATTGTTGGTCAACATGCAATAAACCAAACCTTTCCATGAGCTTAGGATAGCCAGTACACATGCTACCTCTATTGGTGAACAACCCTACTCACTATTTCGGATGTCCTCCTTCCAACTCAGTCATGGGGGAGATGGCCACCTATGCTAACCGTTCTAGGCCCTTAGTTCTTTTTGAATTTTTATTTTACACATTTTCATTTTATGCATTTTTTCAACTCTTCTTATTTTTTACACCATCATTCATATTTTTACTATTTCTTTGTTTACTTGATTTACTTGTATTCATCATCCAATAAGTGCTTATGATGGTGGATTAAATTATATCATATTGATTGCTAATGTTTGGTTTTTACCTTTGAATTATGATGTTGATATTAAGGTATGGTTCTTTTGGTAAAATAGGCAATGAGTCCACACCGTCCACTCATCCATACAACTCTATGATCTCCTTTGGCTTGGAACTGTACAGTCCCTTTTTTCTAAGTAAACTTGTTAATAAATTAGTGGCTGGGTATTTTTGAAACCAAGGAAAGACTCAAAGGATGAAAAGGTTGTGACTTCGAGAGGATTCGATGCATTTGTGCTGGCCATTCTCTTGGGTGCTTGGATGCTTTTTCTTGGGTTTTTTGCCATTCTGACATTGTTCAAATATCAAGAAGCTGAGTGATTAAAAATAAGTCTTTGCATGGTGTGGTTCTCATGCAAAAAAAAGTGAGAATTCAAAGCACACCCCTTAGACACAATAATGAAGTATGGGCTACAAGCACTAGTTATGCAATTGGAAAGACATGTTACCCATGCCTAAAGGTTCCCTCTAACTAAGGCCCTTTTTCACTTCCTACTTCTCCATCTCGCTCTCCCCAGAATGGTGGTGACTCTTTGTGGAAGAATTCTTGTTGCTTCAAGTGGATGGATTGGTCAAGTGTGTTGATGCGAGGTCACTGGACATGCTTTGTTTGAGTCTAGATTTGGGATGAGTTCTACTTAGTCACATTAGCCATAAAATACACAAGGGACTTTACACAACCTTGTTTTTGGAATTCCATCCCATTCTCTCCTCTCCATATTTCTTCCCATTTTCCACCTCATTTCTGATTTTATCATTAGTCCATGTCTGGGTTGATGCATTGTTTTTCTTTGGTGAATTCTCTTGTGGGTAATTTTTTAACTTTTACTTCTAAATGACATTCCTAGAGCCTACAGACTCTTTGGTTTGTGGGTTTGTCACGGCATAAAGGGCATGAGCTTGCTTTATGGAGGACCCACTGGCATTCCTTTTTGGTGTAATTGTTAACTTCTTTTCCTTAAACATTCCTGTAATTAATCATTTCTTGTTTCATCCCCATTCATGACATNCGTGCCCAATGAATGGATCAATAAGCATATTACAACATTAGTGTTCATGACCATTGTGGTGAACACTCGTACATAAATGACATCCAAGCCTTTATTTAGCATCTTGAAGAGAAAGAGAGAGAGAAAGAAGATGAAGCGTGTTGCTGCCAATGCTGAGATTGTGCCTTTTGTTGTTTATCCATAGCCACGCTACCAAACTTGCTCCTTTCGTAAACACTCCAATTCTGATCCATCCTAAGTGCTTCCTCCAAGCCCAGTCCATTGTTTGTATGATCACCATTTGCACACACAACACAGTCACAAATCAGTAAGGTTAGATAAACCACAATGCAGTTCATACCTTGCCTCCATATGAAGCGCATTGGCTGAGTTGTGGTTATGGCAGAAACTGGTTCGAAGATTTATCACTGGTGACTACCCAAGGTGNAGTGTTCACCACAATGGTCATGAACACTAATGTTGTAATATGCTTATTGATCCATTCATTGGGCACGTTGAGTCTATCATCCCATTCCACCATCAATTGTCAATTAGTCAATAATCCCATACCTTCCCAATATTTTGTAAGGAACTCAAGGATGAGTTTTCATTCAGTCATGGGGGTATGATGAACTGCAATATCGGGGCCATGATATCGCATCCGTGATATCGGGTCCGTGATATCAGAGCCTACCATGTGATGTCGGATACCTAATATCGAGACCTATCTCCTTGCCTATAAATAAGAGGTGGGCGCACTTGGTTTTGTAGTAGTTAGTTAGACCCTTAGCCAAAATCTTGCCTTTTCTCCCTTCCAAAGTTAGAACTATTTTTACGTGCCCATAGTAGGAGTCATAAAGTGAACGGATCTTTATTCAAGCATTGTGTACCTAAGCACACCTTGTGTACGACAATAAAGATGAACTTTATGATAAACCTTGCAGCATCCAGAATAGATTAATTAGTGTTAATTAATGTTATTAAGTGCTTTCCTAGTTAATTAATGTCTTCTCTCACCCTACACTTTCTTAAGTAATTACACTCAATATGACTGCTTCGAGCATGTGTGTAGCACTTGGTAACCCAGTAACAATTAGTGTTTCGTAACCCTAGCAGTGTTGCACTAGTTTAGGATGTGTACAACAAGTGGGAATGGATGCTGGTGTTAGGATTAGTTAGAACTTAGTTAATGAGTAATTAAGTTAAATTAGTCACTTAGTTATCTCTCTCCTCCCTCATTAGCATAGGACATAAAAACATAAAAGATATAAAAATCATATGCCTCAAGCTTACTTAACCATACAATCGTGACATACTAGTAAGTTTGGGAAGACAACGATTAACCAACCCATCCTTGTTCTAGAAAGGCGTATAAGCACTTAGTTCTTGGAATTCGACCGAATCATGTGTGAAACACTCGTATTCGTATGGTTGAGCATAAGGGTACCTTGCTGCTCATCAGATACAAAACTTTAACAAAATATCCTAGCAAGCATATTGCATTTACCTATGTAGGAAACTAACAACAACAATAATAACAATAACAATAGTAATATAATCCTATGATTTAAGCAAAACAAATTAGAGCTAATATATTAAAACACATCTAACAATATTAAAAAATTAATCACATGCATAAATGAAATAACTAAACCATTATAAATTTTTAGGTTGTGACAAGTCTTAAATTATGCATAGGAAAAATGTAATTAGTCATAAGGAAGTTAAATTGAAGGAAAAAATATTATTCATGTACTTGAAAAATTGCAAATTGAAATATAAAATAATATAACAATGTCTACATTTATTCATAATACCATTACCAATGATACAATATTTAGGGTTTATTAAGAAGGAAAATAGAAAATAGATAGTGCTCATGAATAAACTTGTTTAGACAAATAACAAGGCAGCAGGAAAAAGAATCCTATGAAACAATGATTCATAAATCAAACTGTTGAAACTATTTACAAAAGAATCGAAAGCAACTGCAACCAACATTAATTAACAAAGTATAATGAATAATGTTAACAGATAATTTGATAACCTTTCACTAATAATTAGTATATATAATATTACATAAACTCTACCTACCAGTAGAGATATAATATGGGCTTTGCTGCCTTAAATTGTACATGATGATAAATAAATGAATTCTAATTTTCTAATGTACAACCACATAAGGTTTGAACAAAATTGCAAAATAAATTCTAATGCTCCTTGAGAGCATAATTTGTGATTCTATTATATTCCAACATTAATGAAAAATCACATCTAATTACCACAAAACATCATAACCATATTTAGAGTTTAGTTAAACTTTTGATGTTAAAAGACAATCATGAAATGAAAATACTGATAGTCAAAATCTATGCAAGATTCCTTTGATACAATGTAAAAGTCTAATTTTCCTTTTATTTATGAATCAGATTTTGATTTTCCTAAGACCATGATAGTATGTTAGATGTTGTTTATCAATAGACTTGCCCAACGCAACTATTGGACAAAAGAAATGTATAAATTAATAATATCAAACTCGTTCAATTGCACAATAATACTATTTTATTTTCTTTTAGCAATCCTCATAATAAAAACATTTCAATTTAACTTTTCTAACCTAACATTATACAATGCATACCATTAACATGTAATCAAACTTTCCAATTTACCAATAATAGATAATAAATAAATAACCTATATTTAACAACCATAATGTAACATCACTAACATTTAATAATCATAAATTTACATCCTAGATTTCCCCCACTTCATTGGACTTAGAAAAAGATAATAAAATCATACTTGAGAAGGTCCACAAATAAGAAATAAAACTCAAATCTAAGGATTAAGCATTAAGGGGCTCATCAAGCCAAGTTTTTAGCCAAAAACCAAGAATTCCATAATTTTATAAATTTAAAAAAATCACAAAATAGACATGGGCCCAAGGATACTCTTTTTTTTTTTTTTTTGCTAGTGGTACCAATCCTCATATCAAGGATCCTTGACTCCTCTTGCCAAATCATTATGCTAAAATGCCCCAAGTCATTATGGGTGTTTCTAAATTATTATAGAGTGTAGAGGATGAGTCGAGAGATTGAATAAAAAAATTAAGGATTCAACAATTTAAGATCTCAACAAAAATTTTTTTATCAAATTTGACTCAAATATAAAAAGATATTCAAGACAAAGAAATGGAAAGAAATGAGGTATTTAGATGATTAGCCATCATTGTCCACTACACATAGCAAGAGAAAAATTCATCTTTCCTTCTTGCTTATCAAGAATAATTAATTACAATATTGGATTGTTGCTAAGTTCAAATTTCCTTGTAATTTATTATCTTCTATAGCAACAACAATCTTCCCTTGTTACTATATATATATATATTTGTATCAACCATAACCTTCTCTTATTGATGTCCTTTTATTGTTTTAGCAGCCATCTTATATTGTTTTTTCTTTTCATCCTCTCTTTGAACCACAATCACCTTTTTTGTTATTCATGTGTTGTTCTATCCATAGTCTCTTTTCATTGCTATTTATGCTAGCCACTTGCCTAGTGATTAAGCTCTCCTTATTTCTATTATGCATGCACATACTCTTTCTTTTTATTTTTCTACCTTTTTCTCTTCCCTCTCTTCTCTCTTTAGAATTACTAGTGGAATTTAAGAGATGATGGGTTATTTCTAGTAATTTCTTTATGGAAAATTTCTCTCCTTCTCTCCTTTTCTCTCTCATTTTTTAAAAGAAACTTTGTCCACATCTAGTCATGAGTTCAATTTCTTCCATTTTTACTATAAAAAATTAATAAAAATAGATTATAATAGGTTATAGGTTTAATTTATTGATTTACAATTCTTAATATCTTGAAATTTTAATTTTTCCAAATCTCAAGTTTAATTCCTCTTGATATCACATAGTAGAAAAATGACAAGCATAAAATATTCGAACATAATATCTATCACTGATCCTTTTTTCTTTAGCAACATGCTAGTTCTAAATTTATCAAGAATAAATATGTAGTTGTATTTTATTTCCAACAATATTTATTCATAGAAATTAACTCATAAGGTGCAATGGAAGAGGTTTCAAAATACATATATGAAAGAGTGAAAATCCAAGACATAAAATCAAGGGAAACACCTTCTCTTCTAGGCCATTAGCAATGCAAGAGTTTCCATTTTATGTTCATAACTTATTATCACATTATCTTACAATATCTTAAAATATCATCACCTAACCTCTTTATAACCATGTAGGGGATACTTATATTTTATTAACAAAGGAAACTTTAAAAAATAGTGCATCTAGAGCATACACAACATTCCACATGTTCATTATTTAAAATAATACAACTATGATATACATCATATTCCTAATTCATAGGCTAGGTTACTTGCACTTAATTCATTGGTCAAGCTCCTCAAAAACATATCCATATCTCTTTTTTCCCTTAAGGCATAACATAAAGAATCTTAGCTTCTTCTTTTCTTTACAAAGTTGATTGCTCAATAATTAGAATTTGCATATTAGCTATTACAGATAAGATATTTAAAACTTATACGAACATACACCAAAGCAAGTACATGAGATAGCCACATTGATATATATAGTTCATATAGAAACATTCTAATTGATGAGCAGCGAGGTACCCCTACGCCCAACTATACAATTACGAGTGTTGACACACGATTTGGTCAAACTCCGAGGATTAAGTGCTTATGCACCTACACAGAACAAGGATGAGTTATGCAGTTTTTGTCTTCCCAAGCTTACTTTTAAGGCATAATTGTATGGTTAAGTAAAGTTGAGGTGTATGATTTTTATGTTTTTCTTTTANTGCTGAGTGTGCTAATTCATTGGTAATTGATAATTAATAATTTTGTGAAATAACATTAATTAACTATTGAAAGCATCAAATAATAGTAAATAACATGAAATGTAATAATTAAGCTATTCTGAATGTTGCAAGGTTTATCACAAAGTTTGTCTTTATTTCTGGACACAAGGTGTGCTCAAGTGCATAATGCTTAAATAAAGATCCGTTCACTCTATGACTCTTACTGTGGGCACTTAGAAATAATTCTAACTTTGGAAGGGAAAAACTACAAGAGTTCAGCTAAGGGACTAAAAAACTAATGCCCAAGACCAAGCACTCTTGTCTCCTATTTATAGCCAATGAAACAGGTTCTGACATTGCATGTTTGATATTGGGGATCCAGTACCGATATCGCGGATCCGATATCAGATCACTTATTTGGTGACTCATCATACCCCCATGACTGAATGAAAACTCATCCTTGAGTTCCTTATAAAATATTGGGAAGGTATGGGATTATTGATTGAACGACAACTGATGGTGGCATGGAATGACAGGCTCAAAGTGCCTGATGAAAGGATTGAAAAACATATTACAACATTGGTGCTCATAACCATTGTGGTGAACACTGTACATAGATGACATCTAGTCCCTCATTTCACAACTTGAAGAGAGAGAGAGAGAAAAGAAAATGAGATGCATTGTTGCCGATGTTAAAAAGGTGCACACCGTTGTTCATCCATGGCCACATGAATAAGTGTGTTCCTTATGTCAATGGATAGCTCCAGTCCATCCTGAGTGCCCCCTCCTATCCTATTCCATTGTTCATGTGATTGTCACCTACACGCACAACAAAATCACAAATTAGCAAGGATAGATAAGATATAAAATGTAGTTGATACCTTGCCTTGATATGAAACACATTGGCTAGGTTGTGGCTATGGAAGATACTAGGCTAGAGGTTTGTAAGTGATAACCACCCACGGTGTAGGTGTGAGATAAGTAATGGAATGAAAAAATTTGTGATAGACCCCTACAACTAAGAGCGAACCTCTAGTAGTGATAGGATGGAAAATGAAAGAAAAAGGAAGGTAAGAGGAATAACAACGGGGAAGCCAATAAATAGAAAACGGATGTCATGAGTGGGTGGAAATGAGAAATAGTTAATTGTAAGAAATTTTTAAGGGAAAAGAACTTAACAATTGCACCAAAAAGGAATGCCAGTGGGTCCTCCCAAAAGTAGGCTCATGCCCTTTATGCCCTGACAAACCCATAAACCAAAGAGTCTGTAGGCTCTAGGAATGACATATGGAGGCAATAGTTAAGAATTCACCCACAAGAATTTACCAAAGAATAACAATGTGCTAACCAAGATATAGACTAATCATAAAATCAGCAATGAGGTAGAATACGGGAAGCAATACGAAAAGAGAAGAGAGAATGGAATGAAATCCCAAAATCAAGGTTGTGTAAAGTCCCTTATGTATAATGTGATTAAGGTGCCTTAATAAAATTCAACCCAAATCTAGATTAAAACTAACCACATCTAGTGACCTTGCATCAACACACTTGACCAACCCATCCTCTTGAAGCAACAAGAATGTTTCCACAAAGCAACCACCATTCCAGAAAGAGAAGAATAGAGAAGTAGGAAGTGAGAAAGGGCCTTAGTTAGAGGGAACTTTCAGGCATGGGTAACATGTCTTTTTAGTGCCTTAACCAATGCTTGTAGCCCATATTCCTTTATTATGTCTAAGGGGTATGCTTTGAATTCCCACAAGCTTTTTTTTTTAGAGTGGGAACCACACCATGCAAAGACTTATTTGAGTCATTCAACTTCTTGATATTAGTCGACAATAGAATGGTGGAAAACCTATGAAAAACATCCAAGTTCCCAAGAGAATAGCCAGCACAAATGCATTGAATCCCCTTGAAGTCACATCCTTTTCAATCCATTTGAATCTTTCTTTGGTTTGAAGAATACCAAGCCACAAATTCATTAATAGGTTTGAGTAGAAAAAGGGACAGTACATTTCGAAAACAAAGGGAGACCATAGAGTTAGATGGAGGAATGGATGACATGGAATCATTGCCTATTTTATCAAAAGAAACCATATCTTAGTATCAGCATTAAAAATTAAAGGTAAAAACCAAACATTAGTAAGCAACATTATTATAGTACAATCCACCATCATGAGCACTTATTATATGATGAGTGAGAATAAATCAAACAAAATGTAATAGAGAAAGAAATAGTAAAAATGTTAATGATGGTGTAAAACAAAAACAAGTAAATATGAAAAATGTGTAAAACAAAAAAAGACAAAAGAAATTGAGGGCTTAGAATAATTAGCATTAGTGGCCATCTCTCCCATAATTGAGTTGGAAGGAGGAGATTCGAAATAATGAGCAGGGCTGTCCATCAAAAAAGGTAGTGTTAGTACTGAGTGTTTTGGATGTATGGAAAGGTTTGGTTTGCTGGATGTTGACCAATAATTTCTTATCTAGGCTTCCAGGTTTATAGATCATCATGGCTTCTGAAGGAAAAGTTTCATTAATGATATAAGGTCCTTCCCATAGCGTTTAAAATTTAGTTCGTTGTGGCACATGTGCAGGATTCCAATAAAGAACCCTATCTCCTGGTTGGTATTCGACTTTTCTAATTCTTAGGTCATCACGTTGCTTGTTGAAGGCCTTATGCAATTCATTGGATGACAAGGTGGCTAATTGATTTTCATTTAGTGAGTTAAGGTTCATTAATTGTTCTTTCTGTGCTAGACTGAGGTCAAGGTTAAGATCACATGTTGTAGATAGTGTACAGAACTCAGCTTGGACAAGAAGTGTTGGAAGTTTATCATATACTAACTCATAGGATGAATAGCTAATAGGGAGTTTCCATGTGGAGTGGTAGGCCTAAAGAGAATCATTTAGTTTGGTGCTCTAATCTTGCCTATATTTGCTAATGGTTCGTGTCAAAATTTTTGTAATTTCCCTATTGGTAACTTTGGCTTGACCATTTGCTTAAGGATGATATGGTGTAGTCAGTTTATGCTTGACTCCTAAGAGTTACATCAACTTCCAAAAAGTTGCACCTATAAAATATGTACCATTATCAAAAATAAGTGCATGAGGCATACCAAACCTATTTACGATTTGTTGTTGAACAAATCGTGTAGCAGTAGATGATGTACAGTTGGTAATGGTGGTTGCTTTTGCCTATTTTGTAACATAATAAACAACAACAATAATGTATGCTTTTCCATTAGACATTGGTGTAATAGGCCCCATAAAATCAATACCCGATATGTCAAAGGGTTCTAAGGGTTGAATCCATTGTTGTGGACCCTCCATTCTAGTATTCATTCCCCCATCGCGTTGGCAGTGCTCATAAGATTGGACAAAATGATGGGCATCCCGAAATAATGTAGGCCAATAATATCATGCAAGTAAGATTTTAATGGTTGTTCATCTCCCAGTGTAATGACCCCCACAAGGGCCCTCATGAGCATCTTGGAGAACTCGTAATTGATTTGCATCGAGAACACACCTTGTAAAGGTGTCTGTTGATTTCCATGAAATGTTGGACTCGGTGGAGAAACTATTGTTTCTTTTTAACATCCAGCCTTTGTGGTGTTTCATGTGTGAGAAAATAAGTAAGAATGCTACTATACCAATTTGTATATGTAGGTGATTGACTATTTATTACACCTACAAAGAGGAGTTCATTAAGGAAGTGAACAGAAATTAGGTATTCGTCCTCTTTGTTGTCCCATCACAACTGAGATAAATGATTGACAACAACATTCTTAGTGCCTTTATGATCTACTATCGTGAGATTGAACTCTTGCAAGATCACAAGCCATCGTATGATGTAAGGGCTCACCATTGGTTTATTCATAAGGAACCGAGTCGCACTATGATCTATGTGTACAAATACCTTATAGCCTAATACATAGTGCCTAAATTTCTCTAGTGTAAACAAAACAATCATTAATTCTTTTTTTGTTGTGGTGTAGTTGAGTTGTGCACCAACAATACTTCGACTTGTACAGTGAATGTAATAAGGACATTTGTGCTCATCTAACTGTGTAAGTACTACTCCTAAAGCAAAATTGGATGTATCAATTATTATATGAAATGGTCTGGACCAGTTAGGAGCTTGTAGAATGGGTTTTTCTATGAGCTTTTGCTTCAAGGTTTGGAAAGCTAGCTCAAATTCCTTAGTCCATTCAAAGGGAATATCCTTCTTTGTTAATTCTACCAACGGTTTTGCAATTTTTGAAAAGTTCTTGATGAAGCATCTATAATACCTAGTATGTCCAAAAAATGATTGGACATCTTTTACAGTTTTAGGTTGATGAGTGATTCCTTGGATGAATTTAATTTTTTCAAGATCTAATTCTATCCTTGTTTGTGAAATTTTATGTCCTAATACTATGCCCTCTTGGACCATTAAGTGGCTTTTTTTCCAATTGAGCCTTAGGTTGATTTCAACACATTGTTTTAGTACTTGCTTTAATTGGTCCAATGCTTGTTAAAAGTTCACTCCATATGTGGAGAAATCATGCATAAAAACCTCCACACCATTCCCTATTTGCTGCTAAAATATACTAAGAACCAGACGTTGAAACATTGCTGGAGCATTGCACAAGCCAAACAACATCTGCTTATATGCAAATGTCTCCCAAGGACTTGTGAACATAGTTTTGCCTTGGTCTTTTAGTGCTATTTGGATTGATTTTAGCCACTATAACCATCTAGAAAGCTATAGTAACAATGCTCTACAATGGTATCTAAGACTTGGTCAACAAATGACAATGGGAAATGATCTTTAAATGTTGCCATGTTTAATAGCCTAAAGTCTATACACACCCTCCATTTAACACCATTTTTAGGCACAATGACTAATGAACTAACCCATTCACTATTAGCAATGGGGCAGATGAACCCAACCTTCAAAAGTTGTTCAATTTCTTCCTTAACTACTTGCTTAAGCTTTGGGTTCAGTCGCCTTTGTAGTTGTCATTGAGGCTTCATAGAGGGATTAGTGTAAATTCTATGTTGGCATATCCTAGGATCTATTCTAGTTAATTTGGGATATGACCAAGCAAAGGCTTTTGACCATTTTTTTACCATCTTCAGCAGTCTTTCTTTTTATTGAGGAGTGAGCTTACCATTAATAATTACCGATTTTCCATTCTTGAGAAATGCATACTCCATATTGGTGGGCAATGATTTTAATTCAAGGGGCTCTTGCTTAAACTCGTTAGGGATTTCCAACTTCCCCCAGTTGATATTTTTAGTGTCAGTACTTGGAACTTGGTGATGGACTTGCTCTAATTCATCTATGCTATCGATATAGGCACAAGTCAAGCTCTCAGTTGGTTCCATGCATAAAGTTGAATTGCTCTCTAGGTCAGCTATCAGTCATTGGGTGCCTTCCTGTCTTGTGGCTATTGCATACAGACATCTTTGTATGTCAATTACTTGTGCACACTAGTTGCATGTAGGTAATGTTAAGCGTTGTACAAACCAGGACTTCTACATGCAGTTACACCCTATGTCATTGTATGCAATGCATGGAACTTTCTTCTTCTCGATCTTTTCAAATGCATTTTCTTTTGATATCTCTAGTGAAAGATCACGTATTCGTAGGTGCGCATCAATCATACTTAGCCATGCTCTTCCCATTATGATTGGGAAGTCCCACTTACAGTTATTGACTTGGATCACTAGAAAATCAGCTGGATATGACCACCCACAAATAGTGGTGACAATGTCCTCCACTAGTCCTAATGTAACAGTGATGGACTAGTCAACCAATTCTAAATGAATGTTAGTCTTCTTTAGGGAAGGTAGGTTCCAGGCTTTATACATTTCTTGGGAGATTAAATTAACACCAGAACCTAAATCCAAAAGAACTTTGCAAGGCTCATTTCCAGCGATTTGCAAATAAATAAGAGGACTTCCAAGATTAGAAAATTTCCTAGGAAGATGGCTAGCTTTAATCCAATCAATGATGGCATGGGTTAACATAACAGTGTGCATTGAGTGTATTTTTTGGTTTAAAGGAAGCTCTGAAGGTTTAAACGATGATAAGGCATTTGGATAATTAGCTACTTATGGTTGTAAGGACTTGGTTTGGTTGTTGGTTCTAATGAAAGGTCTCTTCTTTGATCGGTTGTACGAACTAGTATTAGGTTGAAGATTAATAGCCCTTGTAGTGTTATGTTGTTGTAGCTGGGCAGGAAGGTTGCCTTGCATAGTTGGAGTAGGTGGTAATGGGGCTGAGGGTGGAAGAGATGCAAATAGATTAGAAGGATAGTACGTATGTGGAGCATCACCCTAAGAAGTAGAAGTTCTATAATACTCGGGGGTCTAGTAGTGAGGTTGAAGAGCAACATGACTAGGAGAGTCACGTGGAGATATCGACTACTAAATGTAATACCCATATGGGTCAGGTTGATGGTAAGGGTATTGTTGACGTGGTGGTGGCATTCCCCATGATTTTGGGTGTTTCCACCATTGATACTATTCATTCGATTGTGGTGGAGGTTCACTCAGATAATATGTCAAGCATTGGTAAAATTGCCTTAGGTTACCTTGAGAAAAAGGTAGCCTTTTGGGTGTTTGTCATCTATTTAATCGTGGGTTTATTGCATACATCCTAGACTCTTATAGATGTGACACCACTGGGTAGCATCCCTTATGATGGTCATATTGGCAAATCTCACATCCACCATCATCGTTTGTGTTCGAATCCAAAACGACGGTAACCTTGCCATTACCCTTATTATGTGCATACTTAGCTTCTTTCTTTTTTCTTCTCTCTCAGTCACTAATTTGTTCTCTAGACTCCTCTACTACTTTTAGGACAGTTTGAAATTTGTCGTCTGGAGAGTTCTACATTTGATCCACCTTTGTTGATACTTTTGATGCAAATTTTTGAATGGGCAAAGTCTTTCTATTCATCATCTCTTCAAGTGGTGACTCTTCTTCATCTTTGCAAAATCTAATTTCCTTCTTTCGAAGGGAAGGATCTCTATTGTACTCCTCCACACTTTTTCTTTTCCTCAACTCGTCTTCCTCCTTGGCAACTTGCTCCAACAATCTTTGCATTTGATGGGCTCTGAGCTTGGATAGCCTTCCTTGGGAATAAGTCCCAAGGGTTCTTCACGTTTCGTACCTAAGCCCATCTACAAGATGATGTAGTTGTTCCTTTTGCGAGTAACCATGGGTAGGACAATGATGTAACAATGAATAATATCAGCCCATGGTAGCATCCAAGGATTCGTGTCCTCCTTGTTTCCATCCGTGAATTTTCTTATGCAGGTTGGACACTTGGGAGTATGTTTGATACTTATCATTGAATAGCTCCAACATGGTACTTCATCGACGAATGGATTCTGGTTCTAAGGATTGGTACTAGCTTTCTGCTTCCATGATCAGTGTCTGTGAAAATAACTTTTGCCATTTGTTTTCTATATTATGTAAGGCACATGCATCGTGGAATGCTTGCAAATGGTTTTGAGGATTAGCATTAGATCCCCCTTCAAATCATGGGATGTTATTCATGTCTAGTCTTTTGATCCTACTATCTTTCTAGTGCCTTTTTGGGATCTTAACGACCTCTGTTATATCTAACATACTTCAAGTGGCAAGCAGGGGTTCATTGTGATCATGTTGTCTATGGCATCTATAATGCCTATGGTGTTCCCTACTCTCCCTTCTTTTGTGATGTGTCTCTCTAGAATGCCCTCGTCCCCTTTCTCTATCATTTTTTTGGTGATTTTTATTTCTCTTACCATTGTCCTCATGGTCTTTCCCTTTGTGACTATATTCAGATCCCGAAGGAGAGGGGGAAGAAGATGATGAAGATGAAGAGGAAGGAGGACTAGCACCATGATGGTGCCAGTCACCTTCTTTTTAGTGGTCGCGACCTTGGTTGCGGTTACGATCAGAATGTCCATCATTGTCATGTGTTCATGTTCCTTTTCCAAAACCTTTGTGTCTATTGGTACTAGAACCTGGATTATGAATAGTTGAGTAAAGATTCTGGTACCCAGCTCCTTGACTGAAGTCAACAAGAGGAACATTATTTTGTGGAAAATCTCCTGAGACAGGTTCACCACCATCATTTTCACTTAGGACATATGGAATATCCTAAGACCACTTCCCCTTCACAGATTCATAATGTCTCTCCTGCTGTAGATCCCTCTAGCATTGTGCCTTCGTGGGTTGATAATCTCGTGAATCTTGCTCATGCACAACGTACTCTGACTGTAAGTGTTGCATACCAATTCGTGTGAGAGCACGAAGAAGCATGCTCATAATTGAGCGATTGAGAGGTAGCACTATGTTACCTTCTAAATCACACCATCGCAGTTGTTCATCTTGGTGAAGGATAAAGGTAAAGTCTGGTATATACTCATCAGGATGAGTGTATACCATGTGAAACTGTTGGGGCGTTGGTGGATTATCATGTGCACCTTACCTCCAATTATTCATGGTGTCAAACCTAGTCGGTGAAGCACTCTCATAAGAAGAAGGAGACATGATTGATTATTCAGCATGCAATAACCTTTTATGGTGATTATAGGATAGTTAACTCTAAAGGTTTGTTCCAATGATGAAAGGATTTCCTAAGTTCTAATTAATGCACAAACAACAAAATCCTCAGCAACCATACAGATATGAGCATTCACGCGTGATCCAGTCGAACTCCGAGGATTAAGTGCTTATGCACCTACACAGAACAAGGATGAGTTCTACAATCGTTCTCTTCCCAAGCTTACTTATAAGGCATAATTGTATCGTGAAGTAAACTTTAGATGTATGATTTTTATGTTTTTCTTTTATATTTTCTATCCTAGTCTCCTAAGTGTGTGCAATGAAAAGATTTAATTAACTAGTGGGTTTTGTAACTCTAATGTGAACAAAATCCTAACACTAGCATCTATTCCCACTCTCCGGACACATCCTGAACCAATGTAACACTACTGGAATTACCAAACGCTAATCGTTACTGGGTTGCCAAGTGTTCCACGTATGGTCAAAATGGTCGTGTTGAATGCACTAATTCATTGGTACTTGATAATTAATAATTCTATAAAATAACATTAATTAACTATTAAAAGCATCAAATAATAGTAAATAACATGAAATGCAATAATTAAGCTATTTTGAATGTGGCAAGGTTTATCACAAAGTTCGTCTTTATTTTTGGACATAAGGTGTGCTCAAGTACATAATGCTAGAATAAAGATCTGTTCACTCTATGACTCCTACTATAGGCACTCAAAAATAATTCTAACTTTGGAAGGGAAAAACTGCAAGATTTCAACTAAGGGACTAAAAAACTAATGCCCAAGACCAAGCGGCCTTGTCTCCTATTTATAGCCAATGAGACAGGTTCTGACTTCGCGTGTCTGATATCAGGGATCCCGTACCAATATCATGGATCTGATATCGGATCGCTTATTTGGTGACTCATCACTAATCAATTTAAGAAATCATTTTAATGCTCATAGATCATATAACACATAAATAATAAAAAAATATTAACAACCTCATAAATAATACAACATTTCAGCTTCATCTCTACTCAACATATCTTTTATTTATTCTATTAATATATGCTAAATCACTAGGTAGTATGTACTTAGTACTTTGCATCTAGTAATACATGCAATACACATTAGCATAACTTAGATCAATTACAATGAAGAATAATTCTAAAAATCATAGTTATTAAATTATAGATAGTTCTAAAACTCAACACTAATCACACACATCATCATAGCAAAGTAGATTTAGAAACATTGTCACAAATATCAAGATGAAAACTCAAGAAAGATGGCTTATTACAATAATGATTCTTCAAGAATTAGATTTTACCATAATTTACAAAAAAGGCATAGAACATAGTTACAAATCATTTTTCTTGGTTGCAATGACACAATAAGGTTGATGAGGAACCACTCTATAATTAATATCCAAATAAACTACTCTTTGCAAAAGCTACAATAGATTCATTAGAAGTAATCAAACCATTTTATGTTAAATATCTTAGATATTTTCTCACACAAGGAACAAGCACAAATAATAATAATTACTACACTAGGTCAAGAACTACATGAAGATAGAGGATATCCTCTACAAAATTTGCATAGATGGACTTGCTTGCTGGTGTGAAAATCAACCAAAAGTACTTCAAGATGCTCACAAAGAGCACCATGGAGGCCACTATGTAGGAAGGTGAACAACCATTAAGATTCTTATGATTTGGTACTTTTGGCCTACAATCTTCAAGGATGTCCATTACTTTGTAAAATCCTATGACAGATGCCAATAAAATGATGAGATGAAAGTAAGGTTAGAAGGACTCAAATAGTAGATCCAATTGCTAGAACCATTTCATCTATGGAAACTTGATTTCATGGATTCCATCACACGTATATTAAATGGAAAATCCTATATTATTATTATTATGGACTATTATACCAAATGGGAAAAAGCTACAACAATATCTAACTATATCATAATATTAGTTACAAAGTTATTTCAATAAGTGGTTAATAATTTTAGTGTGCCAAGGGTACTTATTTCGCATAATGGCACTCATTGCACATGGTACTATCTTTAAGAAATTAATGTAATGCTTGTGAGTTGAGCTTAAATCAATAACACATAATCACCCCTAAGTGAACAGTAAAGTAGAGGTAACCAATAGGGAAATTACATGCATTCTCACAAGGATCATTAGAAAATATAGGAAAGATTGGAACATGAAACTAATTGATGCCTTATACACCTATCTCTTTACTTGAAATTTTCTATAGGCTATTTTCTCATATGAATTAGTGTATGAAAAGCTTTCTAAGTTATCCATTGAAATATAATTTCATGCACTTAATACAACATGCGAGCTTAACCTTGACCTTAATCTAGCACAAAAAGAACATTTGATAAATCTCAACATGCTAGATAGAAATCAAAGAATAGCATTAATGTTGAATGAGGTCTATAGGGGATACATCAAATAATGTCACAATGATAGGATTAGATGTGTAAGATCCTATACTAGAATCCTACTTATGCATTACAATGTACTAAATTTCAAACATTATTGAAGAAATCTTATGTTGTTCACTTTATAGTCAAATTAGGTGTCATGCAAATATACAACCTTGAAAGCCCATAGAAACTTATTATCATCAACATGCAACATGTCAAACCATTTAGAAACTTTCAAGTAGCCACCAACACATCATCAACCTATACCACTATGAAAGCCCACTTCATACCTCTACCATGAATCTTACTCATGGGGAAGATATCCATCTGAATTGAAATCTTGGGAGGAAATTTTACACTTTTTGTTTTACAATTTTTTTAAGTTTTCCTATTTATTAGTAGTTTTATATATTTAATAGTTTTTAATTCTTATATGTTTTTCCTATTTTTTTGAGTCACTTCCTTTATGTTTGTGGATGATTTTGATATTGTTGTTAATAAAGTTATTGAGTTTTATGCAAGAATAAACATCATTATTGGAATTGTGTTTTACGCTATCAAATCATTGCAAGACTAATTGTACAGAGTAGTGAGACCATAACATCCATCCCTTCAATTCCATTAATAATAGGTCCTTATCATGAAAGTAATGTAATCCTTAACCAATTTCAAACTAAAAGTAACTCATGATTATCAAACCGTGAAGGAAGAATAAGGGATCAAAATGGTTAGATAAGGCTGTGACATCAAGGGAATTTCTTGATTTCTTGGGCTTCCACCTTCAATCCTACTAGTCTTATGTTGATTTATTATCACTTATGTTTTTTATTACAATTGGAACATATTATTTGCAAAAACTTGTTTCCTTGCTACATCACTAGAAAGGCATGTGACCCATGCTTGAAGGTAGTCCTATGGTAAAGGTAGCAAATTAAATTCTAAGGAAATCATTCTTAGGGTACTACTAGAAAGAAATGTAATGCATGCTTGAAGGTAGCCTACATTTAAGAAATTTATTATTTGTTGGACTAGCTATAATATGTGACTAGAAAGACATGTCACCTATGCTTGAAGGTGCACCTCTAACTCATGGCCAAGGTATATGACATAATTACTCATGAGTAGTTAATTATTTTTAGTAACTCTAATGTATGTTTTCTAATCAGTTATTGTTAAGTGGTGTTGTTTTTGATATAGTGGCTAGTTGGTGTGATGGTGATGGATCTAGGATGACACAATGCAATGATTTATCAATCTCAAGGATTTTTAATAGATTTTTTGTAATAGATTTTTTTGAAAATGAATGATCTGAAGATGGAAAACACTAATGTCTCTTAGACCATAGATACTATGAAGACTTTTGAAGTTTTCAATTTTGTTTTACGTGATGATTTATATGAATTCTTGTCAAAAGATATCACTTCACAATACATATTTTTACAAATTATTGGATTTGTTCACCCAAATAAGGGTTTTATATCAATGATTCAAGCTATCATTGAATGATATGGAATTAATATTTTGCATACCCACTATTTTTATAAATCTTTTTTTCATGTCAAACTAGCAAATTCTAAAATGATTAAAAAATCATTCGATCTTAAAGTTTTTATGGATCAACGTAATAATTTTATTGCTTGGGAATGGAAAGTGGATTTTAATCTATATTCTTTTAATTATTCTAAAATTTCTTGTTGGATTCAATTAGGGGGGGTGTTAGACCCCAAAAAGCTAATTTTATTAATTAAATGAGATTAAGTACATGATTAACATCTAAACATATTTATGGTTAAATAGGGAGAAGAACAATGACAAATGCAGATGTTGAAGGAAAACATCTTAATACATAATCCTTCACAGGGTGTGGGAGTACATTCCAAAGTGCAACCTCATGTTGGGAATTAATAAGAACTGCGAGTTAATAAGACCAAGAGAAAAACAAAGAGCTAAAAATGCTCAAAATTATGATGACACACTCCCGATGTAGTAGATCAAGATTGGGAAGAGTGCACGAATTGGTGTATATGCTCCAAGGCTACAAACAATAAAACAACTGATTAGTATCCAACTTTAACTTAGAAATATGAGATAAAATTTGAAAATGCACAAGGTGAAGAATTTGAAATTTTTCCATAATAGTTAAATGGTTAGAGTTGGACAAATCAGTGTTTTGGAAAAGAGCAGTGCATCTGAGCTTCCATATATAGCAAAGAACTAGGGGCCTAATAACTTCCCAAAAAAACTGAAGATCAGCAAAGAGGGTGGCCAGAAAGCCGAACAAGATATCCTCATGGGAAAAATTGCACAAAGGGAAAACTTTAGAAACCCACTCCCATGAAGATTAAGCAAAAGGGAAATGCCAAAAATGTGGACAAAATCGTCAGGACCTCCACAAAGAGGGCAATTAGGGTTTGGAATCCCAAGGTATTCATGACGTTTGCCGATAGGTAGGCCTTGATGAAGGAGGCACCAAAGAAATTATTTAATTTTTGGAAGAGTCGGAAGGCTCCAAACTCGTAAGAAGAGGGAGAGCCAAAACTGTTTAGACTCTTCTTTGTGCCATGATCGATTTCAGCAATTAACAATCATAGAGGAATCATGCAACAACTGAAAGGGCACATGTGGTTTACAGGGTAGAAGGTTCGATCCATTAGTCCACTGAAGACCATGAAAGAGACTAGGAACTAAAACATCCAAATGCAAGTACTGATGAATGAAGTGATAAAGTCTGTCAAGTCAATGGTGCATGGTTCTGGAAGCCCCATATAAGTTTTCGAACATATCCCAAGTAATCCACTGATTGGTGAGACGAAGACATCTAAGGGAAACAATTCCCTTTTGAAACCAAATGGTGGCTGTCCTAGCATTTGAGGTGGCTAGAGGAGCAAGAAATAGGGGCAACCACCAAGGGAAAATCTTAGAAAGGAAAGTAGGATTGATATGAATATTATTCCAATTCACATGAGAATGTAAGACCTGCCAAGCCTTCCAAATGCTTTTGAAAAAATGTGTTCCAGGAATGATAATGTCATGAGGAGAAAGGATCCAATTAATAGGGTGGATACCCTTCCAGATGGACTTATTCTTAGGGAATGCTTGTCAAAGCCTTAACTGCAGAAGATTCCCAATAATATTGGGGGCATCCAAGTGCTGAACCAACCACTTAACAACAAGGGTGAGACCTTGCTTAAAGAAGTTCAAAAGGCCCAATCCACCTTTGTTCTTATGAAGAGTTACTATATTCCAGGCAACATGATGAAAGCCTTTTTGGGAGTCTTTAGATGACCACATGAAGTCTCGAAATAATCATTCAAGCTTTTGATAAGAAGCATGGGAAGGGGCCCAACATGACGAATAATAAACATGGGTAGAGGCACAAATAGACTTACATATGAGATAAGTACTAGTAAGGGTGAGGGGTTTGGTTTTCCATTTTTCAATTTTTCATTGAATTTGAGAAAGTACTTGGTCCCAGAGCTCTGAAGTTGGGCCTCTAAGGTGAAAAGGGATTCCCAAAAGCTTAATGATTTCATGATCTTGAGTACGCTTCCAACTATAATTGGGCAAATGGCTGTAGTTATTGGTGAATCTATAAACTAAATATTGACGCCAATTTATAATAGATCCAGAGAGGGAGCAATATTGCTCTACTCGAGACAAGAGACACTGCACATTAACAACACTGTTTTGAAGGAAAAAGGAGTCATCAGCGAAATGCATATTGAGGAGCTGATGTTGAGGAGAAGATAGATGAACCCTAGATAAAACATTGTTTTGAATATCTAAGTTGATTTGATGACAAAGAAAATTAGCAGCAATGATGAAGAGGTAAGGAGCAAGAGGGCAGCCTTGCCTAATAGACCTATGAATAGAAAAGGGAGAAGTGATGTCAAAGGTAGTCACGATTCGTGTAGTAGCATCTGAGAATAAGCATTCTACCATATGAATGAACTTAGGGCCAAAACCCAATTTATTCATGGTTTGGATAATGAAGTGCCACTTAATGTTATCATAGTCTTTAGCATAGTCAAGCTTCATCAGGAGGATATCCTGACCCTTGTCCTCAGCCCACTTAAGACCTTCCTAAGCAGCCACCACATTATTTAATATGTATCTTCCTGGGAAAAAGCCAGTTTATTGGGGAAAAATAATAAGGGCAAGGATTTTCTTTAATCGCAAAGCCAAACATTTAGCCCAAATTTTGTAAACCAGATTAAGTAAGGTGATAGGTCGCCAATTGGAGATACAAGTAGGATCTCCCGATTTAGGGAGAAGAAGAATAATCCCTTGGTTTAAGATTGGTCCCAAAGAACCAGTAAGCATAGCCTCTTTGATAACATGGAAGAGGTTATAACCTACCAAATCCCAATGATTTTGGAAAAATTCAACTAGAAAACCATCATAACCAGGGGCTTTCCCGGGGCTTAGGTTAAAGCAAGCCTGTCGAATCTCAGCTGGAGTAATATCGGCTTCTAAAATTGTTAGCATAGAAGAATTAACCAGTTTAGGATAATTTAGAGTGGCGGCCGTGAAGGATGTGGGATCTATAGGAGTAGTGATGAATAAGGCCTCAAAGTGTTCCTTAAGATAAGAGAGAAGACTATTTTGGTCAGTGATAATGGATCCATTTATGAAGAGTTTATCTAAAGAGGGCAAAGGGGAGGACCGGTTAAGGTACTTAAAGAATTCCTTACAGTGCTCATCTTGAATGTTTAGCCAAGT
>MNCI01033682.1:468054-480997 GCA_015680685.1 Gnetum montanum | reverse complement strand
GTTCATGGAAAAGCTCTAGATGTTATGAGTGACAGGGCAGTAGAAGGATCAGGGTTAGGAATGTCAGTCGTCATAGTAGTGGAAAGAATTGCAAAGGAGTTACTTGTATTAACAGTTAAAGTTGGGTTAGTTTTGGGTGAAGGAGAGGAAGGGGGAGTAGTGGTTTTAGATGCTTTGGCCCTTTTCCTTCCCCCTACCATTACAAACTCATCATGTAAAAGTGACTCTTGGACTGATTGTGAGTGTATGATTGGTGCCTTGGACCTGGCCTTAATGAGAGAATGAGATTAGGAGACTCTTGTCTTGAAGGGAACAGACGACGAAGAAAGGTGTGGAGCATTGTTAGAAGTAGAACCAAACTTAATGGGAGTAAGTGGTAGGTTAGGTTGAGAAGTGACTACAGGACTGGATTTAGGAGGATTAGTTTGGGATTTTTACTTAGATAGAAGGGATAGGTAGAAATGTGGTGCTCTGCACGATGGCAGTAGCTATAAGAGTTGGGAAGATAAAAATAGTCTACCTTTTGAGTAAAAACTTTTCCTCCAGCTCCTAAGGTTAAAGTGGTTTTCTTTTGGGAAATGTCAAGCTCGATACAGTAGTGACGAAAGTGATTCCCGTTAACCTCAATTCCATGGTCGAAGATGACTCGACCTAAAGTGCTAACTATGTCTCACTCAACAGATGAAAAGATTAAAGGAAGATTAGGTAGCTCTACATAACAAGGGATAATATTAAAGGTTGGGTCGCTAACATTGAAATCAAATTTCTAGGCCTAGGCGATAAGTGTAGCATTACGAGCAGGAAAAATCCAAAGAGAGAGAGCTTGCTCAATGTGAGAACCCTCAGAAAGTTCAACGAGGACAAAATTACAAGCATAGTATGGAGTGTGTAAGACCTATATCTCATGGGTTTGTAAAATATTTTTAATATGCAAATTGATGCTTAATGATCAAGGTATATAACCCACTATTTGAAAAAAAATAAAGCATGCGGAAAAATCTTGAGAAACAGATTCAAAGATGTCTTCAGGTAAAAGAAAATCCAAAGATTCTGAGTTGGGAGAACTTCCCTAAGGTGAAGAAGTAGCAGCCGCTGAGGATTCATCCATACCCTTGCATAAAAGAAGCTCCACATCCATTTGAACTGGCTCAACACCGATAATAATGTAGTGGTAACCCTGGCTCAACCCGTAGCAACAACACCACAATGCAGACCTCGTTGCCCACCACAACCGCTGCCCCATAGCCACCAGAGCGCGACGCAGCAGCACCGGAATCCAGAAACCCAGGGCACCACGACAGCAAAAGAACCGCAGCAGAAAATTGAGACCAAAAATTGAAGAGCCAAACGTAGCGGACAACCAAGCCAAATTTGAGGAGCCATAGTGCAGCGCGGCAGCTAACAGGGACCCCGTGACTCAGAGACCACGGTGCAACCCCACGTGCAACAAAGGAAACTGGGTGAAAAGATTAGCTAATCATAGTTGCTAGCACCTTAATATCTTTTATAATGATAGTGATTAAATTGAAAGAGTTCTTAATCTTTTACTAATCCTTTCCATTATAAAGGTGCTAGTAACTCTTAATATCTAAAGAGAATTTTTATATAGAAAAAAGAAATTTTTAGCAGGGACTAGCAATGCAAATACTAATGTAGATAGATTTTACTTATGCAACATAAAAAGAAGAGGCCTATAGCTACTTTTTCAATTTGAAAACCACAAAGGTATCTCATTCTCTTTTTACTTTTGCTACCATTCCAATTGTTATTTTATTGGATAATGCTTTTTTCCTTATTAGTGATATAGATTATGAGACAAATGTTGAGCTTGAAAAATTAAGGATGAGGGCTCCTCCTTTGCATTTCAATGTTATTTTTATTATAGAATGTTTAGAGCCTTTTTGATAAGTCCTGAGCAAAGATTATCTGAGAGTATCTTTTAAATCCACATTTATCTCCAACTTTTCTTTTTCTGCAAAAAATTAAGATTTTAGCTCATGATATTAGTTTTTTTGGTAAATGAATTTTAAAAAATTAATTAATTTATTTTTTCTTCTTATGAAGTTAATAAACGAGGTGTTGGTATTCTTGTTAATAAAAATTAGACCAGAAAATTTTTGAATTCTAGTTTTGACAATCTTGGAAGAGTTATTTGAATTATTTGTCATAGTGAAAAAGATGACTTTGTACTTTGTAATATTTATGCTCCTAATAATTTGAAAGATCAATAAGAGGCTTTGAAAATATCTTCTATGTTTTCCTAAAGTTCCTTGGATTATTGGAGGTGATTTTAATATGGTTCAAAGTTATTTAGATAAACTTGGTGGTCTTCCTCCTAATATATGTTCTCAAGAAAAAGAAAATGAGTGCAATTTCAAAGAAAAATATTCTTTTTCTAATGTTAGCTCTTTATTCTCATTTCATTTAAATGGAAATCATTATACTTGGTATAATTATCAACAAGGAAATGATAGAATTTATCATCAACTTGATAGATTTTACATCTCTAATGTTTTCTTTTGAAAGTCTGCAAGACAAGTGGAAGTGCTTATAGATGTCACTTTATCATATCATTTTTCTATTAGCATTTTTCTTGTTGGTATTAATTCTTCATCCTTTCAAAAGCATGAGATTTTTTGTATGAATGCTAATATGTTCATAGGACTCCGTGGGAAAAAGTTTTTGAAGTCTTTGTAGAATGTAGAAAAAAGCTTGATGGTAATATTAGTTGGATTGATTGGTAGTAATGAACTACTTTTAGAGTCATAAATTATGCTAGATGGTTTAAAAAATAATTTTCTAAGCATAAGTATCAAGTGGAAGAAGATCTTGTAGAATTTGTAAAGCAAATGCAAATTCATTTAAACTAAAATCCCTTTGATTTTGAAACACAAAAAGCCTTGGCTAAATCTTGTTATGCTACACAATGTTGGAATAATTTTGAAGCTAAAAGTGCTCTTACTAAAAGTCTCATGGGTTGGCTAAAAATTAAAGATGAACCTTGCAAGGAATTTTGAGAATTTCTAATGGGAAAGGATCAAGTACCTAAACTAGCATCACATTATATAAATGATTCCATCATTAAAGATCTTAAGATTATTAATAGTCTGTTTTAGCAAATCCTTTTTCTTTGGAATGTTCTAGTAAGAAATCCTTCTAGGCCTTTACTATGCATATTCATCATCTTATAATAGAAGCACATCAAAGTATTCTTAAAGAAAAAAATTATAATTGAAGAAATAAAAGCAGCAACCTTTAGTTTAGCAAATGGTAAAGCTCCAAGTTTTAATTTTACTATTGAATTTTTTAAGAAGCATTGGAACATTGTTGGAGATTACCTCTTTCATGTTTTCCAAGAAGGTATTAAAAATGTTTCCATTGGTAAAAGTATAAATAAAAGTGTGATTTATCTTCTTCTTAAGAATAAAGAACTTCAACATATTGGTAATTAGAGATCTATTACTTTTCTTAACAATAGTTATAAAATTTTAGCTAAATGCATGGATTGCCAAATTTAGAAGGTTATTGAAGATATCATCAAACCTAAATAGACTAATTTTATTAAAGGTAGACATATCTTAAATAATGTTATTGAAACTTGGGAGAGAATGTAGTGGGCTTTTGATACTAACCAAGATACTGCTTTTATTAAGTTAGATTATGCCAAATCTTATGACAAGATTGAATAGAATTTCATTATTTCTTATCTTTATAAGCTAAGATCTGTGATTATTTTATTTGACTTGTCTGTACCTACTTTTGGATGCTAATGCTTAAGTTGCTACTAATTTTGGATTAATTTGCTTCTTTTCTTTTCAATAGTTAGTTCATCAAGGTTGTTCTCTAGCTCCCTATCTTTTTTTATTGCTATAGATTTTCTTTTACATAATTTGCATTATGATCTACAAAAGAATTTCATTAAGGGAATTTCAATTAATGATCAAGGTATGTAATTACTTAACATGGACTTTGCAGATGATTCTTTTTTTATGATCAAGGATTCTTTGTAACATATGAATACTCTTTTAGCTAGATTGGATGATTATTACATGTTATCCAGCTTTCTGATCAATTGGCAAAAATCTACTATTTATTATAATGGTAAAATTAATGAGTGGATTACTCTCAAGCCTTGGAAAATCTTGAAAAAAGATTCTATCTTCAAAATTTTAGGAATATCCTTTTTTTTAGCCTAATATTACTATTTTGCGGAATTATATGGTTGATAAAATTGAAAATAATCTTGATAAATGGTAATGAAAAAAGCTCACCCTTACAAGAAAAGTTCTAATTATTAAGCAAATGCTTTAATCAGCTCATGCTTATTACTCTACTTGTTGGGCTTCTTATAAAACTTATTATAAGAGAATTAATCATATTATCTGTTGAATTTCTTGATCAACTAAGCAACATAGAAAAGGTTTTTCTAGAGTTTCTTGGGATATTTGCACTAGCGGCAAGAAAGATAGAGTACTTGGCCTCATTATTTTATACAACTAGGGTATTTCTCTTGCAACCAAATGAATTGCAATGCGCATTAATGGAGATGATGTTTGGATGTTCCTTTTAATAAGTAGACTTATGCAAGAAAAACCTAAGAATGATAATAGTTGGTCTTCTAATAACTTTCTTCACTGTCTTCTTTTCTGCAAGCCATTTCTATTCATAATTCTCAAATTCTTAAATAAATATAGAAGACATAGCGCAAGCTTAGAAAATATTGGAATTGCAATCATATTATAATTTTAGAAGATATGCTTAAGCAAATTAGTCCAAGATGGCTTCCTTTTAATGAAGGAGATTGGGCTAAAAATGCATCTATATTGCATACCACCTGGAATAGGTTTGGTATCATTGTAGTTTCTTGTCTGTGTATTCATGATAGATGGATTATTTGGAATGAAGCTTTTAGCCTCTATGGTTTGAATAGAAAGAGGAAAAAGAATTTTGAAAATTTAATTTCTAATATTGAGAATTTATTTAAAGTTTCTTATAAGATTATTATAAAGAATAATTTTATTCATAACAAATTAAATAAGGCCTCGAAAAGATAATTATCATTGCACTTTTGGATGATAAAAATAAAAGATATTTGGAGAGCTCCTACATTTCCTAAAATTTGTATTTTTTATGGTGTCATATTTATCAAGGTCTTCTTATTAGCACTAATCTTAAACATATTGAAAATTATCCTCCTCAATATCCTCTTTGTAGAAGTGAAGACTCATTTTCTCATGTTGTTTTGAGTATCTTGTTGCTTAACATGCTTAAAAATGGATATCCAAAATTTGTAATAACTTTCAACCAAGCATTAATGTAGTCATTTTTGGTAATCAACCTACTTTTTCTACTTCATGTATTTGCATTTGGAATTGTCATCAACCACTTATTCTCTACTCTATTTGGAAACTTTAGTGTGCAATTATCTTTAGCAACAAGATCATAAATATAACCTCTCTTTAAGTGTCAAATACCAAATTCCAAAAGATGTCTCCTTTCAGCTACAACTTCAAGCAAAAAATATTCTTGTAAAATTTGAACGATTAATTTATTTTCTATACTATTAATTTCTTTTTGTTTCAGAGACTCAAGGATGGGAAGTTTTTAGCTTTTGTCACTAGTTATTCTTTATCTCTGATTGATATATAATTTTTTCTTTAGAGAAAATTTTTTCCTTCACTTTACAAGAAATCCTTTAGTAAGAAGTGAAAACTTGTTAGAAAGATCCTAAATAAGGGCAAGACTTGATCCTTTTCTTGCCCCAGAGGGGAGGTTTCTCAGGATTAGTTGTAAAGATGAAAACATCAAAAGGCATCCCTAAAACTATTGGTTGTTTTCTGTAGACTCTCTTTATAATGATTTGATGTACTCTAAGTTTCTTTTAATATTATTATTCTTTTTTTGGGGTCCAACATCCCTCTTCCCTAGGATGACATAATGTAATGTTATTACAAGAGGTATGGACTTGGTTTGGAATATTAATAGATAGGTATGATTTTCATTCTTAATCATGATCCACACTAAGGATCTCTTACAATCATGGTAAGATACCTCATGTCCTATTTCTGTAATCCTTGCTAATTCTATTTGACCTCACTACTATGTACAATTATGAATTTAATGATGTTTTTTCGTATAGTGCAAGGTTCTAGGAATGTTAGTTGCATGTGTGTTTGGAATAAGGGTCAAATATGATGATTGAAAACTTAGAAGGAGGGTTGCATAATTTCCCCAATTTGAACAACTGAGATAATCAAAATTGCACACAATTTTATATGGTTCTCCAACTTGGTTACTTCCACACTCAAAGAGTGGAATCTTTGCACACCTCCAATGTGAATTAAAGAACACCACAACCTTTACAATGTTTGAGCTTTTCTAGAAGTGTTTTCTCACTAGAAAAACACTCAATCCTACAAGGTCCCAACAAGCTCAAAATGTAGTTTTAAGAATCCCACAACCTTTAAAATGACATGAGCTTTGCATGGAGTGCTTTTTCATTGGAAACACACTCAACCTTGCAAGGTCTTGATAAGCTCACAAGATGCCTTTTTGCAAGAAGCACATCAACCCTGTTGGGCTACAAAGAAAGAAAAATAATTAAGAAGAGAGTGTAACTCACTTTACAAATTTCTTGAAATGAAGCTCTCAATACAAATACAAATTACAAGAGATAAAGAATTGAAGGAACATAATAATCACTTGATGTATACAATGAATATTTCAATGAATAGTGCTTGTTTAGTGCTTCTCATTTACCAAGAATTTGACTTTATTTTATAGTTTTTTACATTTCAAATCCTCCTTAGAATTCATCCAAAAACTAGGAAATGGCTAGTTGGAACATCCAACTTGAGCTTGGAAGATCTCACTAAGAACTAGCGAGACCCAAGTGGAATGTCCCTCTGAAAATCAGGTGTCTCACTTGGGATGTCCTAGCTAGGATGTCTTAACAAAAATTGGGACATCTACTATTTTCTTAGAATGTCTAGCTTGAAATTGAGTCTTCACCTCTGGGACATCTACTAATCTTTTGGGACATCTAGGTAGATACTAAAACATATTAATTTGGCTTGTAGCCTTCATGCATCTTTGAAATCTTTGATCTTGGTTGAGATCACTTGTCATCTCACTTCGCTCTTGTTTTGGTACCACGATGCTCTTATCTTAATCTTCTCTTAACATTTGATCATGATTTAAGATTTTGTTCCAATTTCATAGAGTTATTTTCTTGTTCTTACTTAGCCCTACAAGACCACAAACACATTTTCGACATTCTCCATTTTCTAATATTTTGACATACCAAAAGGTCAAAAAATCAACATTGAATTTTCTAAGTGCCACATTCACTTAATAAAATGGTTGTACATGGGCATTTTAGGTAGGAGCCTACTTTGGGAAGGATACACTTGTATAAATCTTGGGAATCTTACCCATGAACCAACTTCATACCTTCCAAGCATCATGACATTACTATTTTATCTTCATGAGACTTAGACAACTCAATTCTTCTTCAAATTATATGCTTAAAACTACTAAAAAATCCTAATTCCTAACTCATTTTAAGGATTTAAATAACATATAAATCATTATTTCAAAATTTTCCTTCCCAAATACTATAATTAATCCATTAGTCTCTTTGGTGGCTCATGATCTTTCAAATGACTCAATTTTGACTTCCAAACTCTTCAAAATTAATAAGAAAATTTTCTTGATTAGCTGCATCAATGCTATTACATTGACACATTAGCTTAGTCAACATAGCCCTGTTAATGTAGTCATATAAATACACACACACATGTTGTTCAAAAATATTTCATCATTTTCCATTCAAGCAAGAGGAGTTTCTGTAATCATTCAAAGCCTAGACCTTCCATAAGCAATATCTTGTGATCTAGACCTCTAATTATGACCATTCAAAAACTTGTGAGCTTCCAGACTTAAGATCTATGTTGTAGTGATAGTCAAATGATGATTTTAAAACTTTCTAACATCCAAAATTTTGAATGCCTAAGGTAACTAATGCTAAGAATACTTAAAAATAATTAACACTTAAGATGTTTTAGCTATTTTATAGCCTATGAAACATTAAAATGCAATCCTCCAAATGTTTTAAACTCTAAATTTTTTCAAAATTAAGCTAATGTTAAGATAAATATTATAAAATATCTTGAAATATAACGATTGATCATAAATTTGATTATAGATGGCACTAAAATGTGTTCTAGAGAAAAAAGGCTCATTGTAACCTAGGGAGAAGATACCAAGAGATTCACAAGGATGTGGATATGGGTAAGCATAATAACAAGAAGTGACAAATGCAACAAGATTTATGGGAGAGGAGTGGGAAATAAAATCTATTAGGTAGATTCCCATAGTACATAGGTAAGTCTATGCAAGATGAGACACCTCAACCACAAGCTAATCTAGAATTGATCCTCATGGAGGCATGCATGGAAAAGATTAGGATGAAGAAGATCTAGAGTGATATCCTTCAAGAACCTAGGTTTGGATGCTTCATAAAGTTTGCACCTTAAGAGATCCATGAGTAATTATAGACATCTTCCCTTGAGCCTACTATTTCAACCAATGGGAAATGATACTTAGAATAAATGTATGTCTTCTAGAACAATTGCTAAAAAGATGTCATGATCAAAAGGATGTTACCATTTCCTATTCAATTAATGCCATAGCAAAGGCTTTGGGAATTCCCAATGTAGGGACATATTTTTTTTAAGTATCGACTCAATTAGATGTAGAGGTAAAGAAGGAAATTGATGTAGAGGACCTATGGTATTGATAAGAAGGATTATAACTTCTTAATGCAAGCCGAAAACGTTTACTTTAAAATTAGCATGTATCATCTAATTACAATAGTTTAACCAAACCAAATCATATCCTTTTTTACAAGGGTATGCGCAATAATTAGTGGGAAATTTATAGTCAATCTATCATATTTGATTATTTTAGAGATTAAGAAGTGTTTTATAGAAAATGAAAAAAGGTAAGGAAACTCTCTCCTTCCTATGCTTCATAGAAAATACTACCAAAGGAGAGGAATCACCTATTATGCTAATGATGTTTTCAATAGGGTACCACCGGGATCATGTTAAGAAATGGTGAAGGAAATGTAACTTCTTAGGTTCTAGGAAGATGTATTACACTACCAAACATTAGCGAAGCAAAAATTTAAACCACAATTATTGAATTCAATTCAAGTACATCTAGCATAAGTCATAAAGCACATAGGAGAGACTATCACCCTAAAATGAGTCAGTTACAAGAAGTTACTTAAATAGTAAGATGGTAGTAGGACAACTCAAAATTATTTACTACCCAAAGAAGCAATGCCATAGTCCATATGAAAATTGCAATATGAGGTGTCGTAGTCATGTTGCCTACGAAATCATATCTGGAAATATTTGGCAATGCTACATCCTTATTCATCACACTAGAATAGGGAAATGAAGAAACTGTGGTAATTATGTCATATTAAGGATAAGAGATTGTTGAAGAGGTGGTAGTAAATCAAATAGGAGAAGTTTCTAAGATCCTTGGAGCTCTAATACAAAACTTTATCATAGTTCTAAACATCCAAGTATTTGTAGGGGCCGAATCAAGGGGTATAATAATAGTGAATACAAACTAACACAAGGAGGTGCTGGATAGGCTAGTTAGAGCTATAAAAATGATTCTAGATATTTGGGACATCCTTAAACATATCACACTAATCTAGTCAAATTTCATTATACTAAAGGAAAATTTCATCCTTTTGAGTCCAAGTGTAGTAGTTGAGTTGGTGAACCCGTAATCACAAAATGAAGCTACACAACTTCATGCCCAGTTGTTTGACCTTACCATCCACCATCCTAGCCTATCATATGATGACATATTTAATTAGTTGAAGGCTAGAAAACACCATATGGAAATGAAGAAGGAGAAAGTTACATGTAATACTTTCTAAGTAGATGCTAAGGTACATGGCTTAAATAAAAATATCATCACATTAAAAAAAGAGAATAAAGTCTTTGCCATTGAAAACAAGAGGTTTTGAAACATCAAAAGGAAAGAAAATCAACTAGAAGATTATCTCAAGCACCTTGAATATTATTTAGCATGTATACACATAAATATCCACAAGTTAACAACCAAACATAAAAATCTCTTAATGGAGAAAGTGATGACCACCATGTAAAAATTAGCAATTGAGATTGTAGCTTGGAAAAATAAGACTATTAAGTATGAAAAGATATATAATCAACTTAGGAAATATGTGGATACCCAAAAAGAGATCAATGAAAAGGAGATATGATTAGCCAAAGCCAAGCTTAATGAAGCCTTCTAATAGCTTCCAAATCCTAGCTTCCAACTCATCCTAGATGAAATTAATGTCATTAATCAAGTAGAGACCAAGCCCAAGGATATGCAAATTAAAGATATGATCAAGTACATGTAGCTCAATAACTTACAATATGCAAACCTAGCTATGCTAACTACTGATTAGTCTTGAATAGAGTTGGGCTTCCAAATCCTAGATTCCAACTCATCCTAGATGAAATTAATGTCATTAATCAAGTAGAGACCAAGCCCAAGGATATGCAAATTAAAGATATGATCAAGTACATGCAGCTCAATAACTTACAATATGCAAATTTAGCTATGCTAACTGTTAGTTAGTCTTGAACAGAGTTGAAGAACCAAGTGGCTATCTCATTCTTATTGTTTGAGAATCAACATAAGCTCCACCAAGAAGCATTTTAAAAGTTACAAATTACAAATGTGAAGCTTAAGTTTCTAAGGGTAAAATTCACTAACCAGAGAGATATTGTTGAGAACCTATCTAATGAGACACGAATTGCACAGGCTGCGATATCACGTCTGCTGCAATATTGCGTCGTTCCCTACGATATTGCGTACGCGATATCGCGGTCCGCCACCAAATCTATAAATAAGAGGTGGCACTCCCCTCATTTCACATCCTAGGTGTAAAGTAGCGAAGCTCTGGCGGATTGATCACCCCAGAGATAGAATATTTTCCATGTGCCCGCAGTAGGAGTCTCCCAAGTGAACGGTTCTTTATTCGAGCAGCTTTGTACCTGAACGCAAGTTGTGTACGGCAATAAAGATGAGCTTTGTGGATAAACCTTGCAGTGCATGGATAGGTTTAATTAATGTTATTTACTGCTTTCCTAGTAGCATGGCATGAGTACGACTTGGTTATGAGCGTTAACGAACGTGTATGGCTAGCCAAGGAATCGACTACTCATCACGATTCGTTTCTCTCACCCTTTCCTCCTAGAACGTGGGACAAGTACGACTTGATTACGAGCATCTACAAATGTGTACGACTAGTCAAGGAATCGGCTACTTGTCACACTTAGGTTAGTTAAGTGCCTCAGTATGACCACCTCGAGCACATGCGTTACGTGTGCTAATCCCAGTAATGACTAGCGTTTGGTAGCCACAGTTGCACAGTTCAGGGTGTGTACGGCAAGTGGGAACGGATGCTGACGCTAGGACTTAGTGCTGTAGTTAGAGTTAGTTTTAGTTTCTCAACCCTTCACCGTTTAGCATAGGAGATAAATCGTAAAATACCAAAAAAATCATATACCCCGGACTTACTTAACCATACACCGTGACAACAACAAGTAAGTCTAGGAAGACAATGAACGATTAACCCCAAGTGTTCCATGGGGCGTTTAGGCATTTAGTCTGCGGAGTTCGACCGGATCGTGCGTGCTACGCTCATTTCATATGGTTGAGTGTAGGGGTACCTCGCCACTCATCATTGGCGCTGTTGCCGGGGACTAAGTGTTTTTACGCCAATTAGAACATAAGGGATATCACTCACATCGTTGTGAGCTTTAACGAACCTTCGGGTTAATCAGTCAATTAAGAACACATATAACGATGAACAACACACCATTAGAATGGCTTCTTCTCACAAAATTAACTCACCTAAGGATGATACAGAAGACAGTCAGCATCATACACATAACCTAGACCAGCCATGTCCTAAACAATCTAAGGTCACATATACTCATCCTGATGAGTATGTCCCTGACTTTACTTTTATTCTCCATCAAGATGAGCAACTGCGGTGGAGAGATTTGCAAGGTAACATCGTGTTACCCCCGGATCGATCAGTCCCTAACATGCTTTCCGTGCCTTAGCACAGATTGGCATGCAAAAACTATTTGCGGAATACGTTCTGGATAACTTTGACACAAGGGATTATCATCCCACAAATGCCCAACATATTCGGGACGAAAGGCAGGAGAGCTAACATTCATTGTTGAAGGGCAATGTCCCCCATGTCCTTAGTGAAATAGGAGATGAGGAACCCCTCACAATGGGTTTCTTAGAAAATGATGTTCCTCCTCCTCACAATGGTGAAGAGGTAAGGCATCAGGGCCTTCGATCAATTGTACATGCTACAGGCTCTAATCCCCGAGAGCACTAACTATTCACGGTAGGAACAACCACTCACACTAAGGATAGACACTTAGATCGTTACAACGATCGGGGCCGAAGCAGCCGAAGAGAAGGTAAGAAACATTACCATGGTGATGGATCCCCTTCCTCTTCTCCTTCATCTCATCATTCACACTCTCCTTCCACATCTGGGCACAACCATCGTGAGCATAACGGAGAGGATAAAAGTAAAAAGGAAGATGAAATACCTCGACAAGAAGGTCAAGAGGAGTTAGGACAAGGGCAAGGACGTAGGGAGAGTAGGGAACCACCATGAAGACATCATAGACGTCATGAAAGAGATGATCATGATGAACCCATACTCGTAACCCGAAGCATGCTAGACATCATAGAGGCAGTTAGGATCCCCACAAGGCACTTAAAAGACAGCAGGATCAAGCGTTTGGACATAAATAATATCCCACGTTTTGAAGGGATATACAACGCTGATCCTCAACATCATTTACAG
>MNCI01033682.1:379827-465108 GCA_015680685.1 Gnetum montanum | reverse complement strand
GTTGATGCATTGTTTTCTTTTTGGTAAATTCTTGCGGTTAAGACTTTAACTCTTGTTCCAAAAGACATTCCCAGAGCCTACGGACTCTTTGAATGTGGGTTTGTCAGGGCATTAAGGGCATGAGCCTGCTTTGGGGAGGACCCACTGACACTCCTATTTGGAGCATTAGTTAACTTCTTTTCCTTAACATTTTTCAATTAATTTTATTTTTGCTCATTTCCATCTTGACATCCACTTCACTGATGTCATAGTTGTGCCTTTTTTACCTATCTTTCTTACTCCTTTTCTTTCTCCATTCTAACGCTACCGGAGGTTCGCGATCAATCATGGGGGTACGGGGCCTGATTTTTCGATTTTTCTCCTAAGCCCCGAATTTTTCGTTTCTCTTCCTAACCCCTACACCTTCGGTAGTCATCACCTACATCTTCCTAGATCCATATCAGCCATACCACAACTTAGCCAATGAGTTTACACCGAAGCAAGGTATTATTTACTTAACGAGTCAATTACCCTTGCTAATATATGATTGTGTTGTGTGTGCAGATGGCAATCATACAACAACGGATTGGATCTGGAGCAAACACTTGGAATGGAGCAGCGTTGAAGCAGCTATGCAAGGAGTAGAATGGATGATGCGCTTATGGATGGACAACGGAAGGCGCAATCTAGGCGTTGATAGCAGCAAGACTCTTCTCTCTTCTTCTCTTCTCTTCTCTCTCCTCTTTTCTCTCAACTGCCAAATGTGGCCTGATGTCATTGTAATAAGGTGTTAACCCTTGTTGTCATGAACACCAATTTTGTCAAGTCTTGTAATAATGAACCGTTCACATGTCATTCCATTAGTTCCATTTCCCTCAATAATCCCATACCTACCTGATATTATTGTAAGGAACTCGAGGACAAGTTTTCATTCAGTCATGGGGGTATGATGAGATGCGAATTACATAGGTCGTGATATCGCATACGCGATATCGCATCCGCCGCGATATCGCGTCGTTCCTTGCGATATCACAGTCCACCGCCAAATCTATAAATAAGAGGTAGTACTCCCCTCATTTCACATCCTAGGCATAAAGTAGCGAAGCTCTGGCAGATTGATCACCCCAGAGATAGAATATTTTCCATGTGCCCGCAGTAGGAGTCCCCCAAGTGAACGGTTCTTTATTCGAGTAGCTTTGTACCTGAACGCAAGTTGTGTACGGCAATAAAGACGAGCTTTATGGATAAACCTTGCAGTGCATGGATAGGTTTAATTAATGTTATTTATCGCTTTCCTAGTAACGCGGCATGAGTACGACTTGGTTACGAGCGTTGACGAACGTGTACAGCTAGCAAAGGAATCGGCTACTCATCGCAATTAGTTTCTCTCACCCTTTCCTCCTAGAATGTGGGACAAGTATGACTTGATTACGAGCATCTACGGATGTGTACGGCTAGTCAAGGAATCAGCTGCTTGTCACACTTAGGTTAGTTAAGTGCCTCAGTATGACTGCTTTGAGCACGTGCGTTATGTATGGTAAGCCCAGTAACGATTAGCGTTTGGTAGCCACAGTTGCACAGTTCAGGGTGTGTACGGCAAGTGGGAACGGATGCTAACGCTAGGACTTAGTGCTGTAGTTAGAGTTAGTTTTAGTTTCTCAACCCTTCACCATTTAGCATAGGAGATAATCCGTAAAATACCAAAAAAATCATATACCCCGGACTTACTTAACCATACACCATGACAACAACAAGTAAGTTTGGGAAGACAACGAACGATTAACCCCAAGTGTTCCATGGGGCGTTTAGGCATTTAGTCTGTGGAGTTAGACCAGATCGCGCGTGCTACTCTCGTTTTGTATGGTTGAGTGTAGGGGTACCTCGCCACTCATCACTATCCAAAAGAATGATAGAGTACTAAGACATGAAAGCAAAAGTTAAGGCATTTGACATCAAACACACATATTTTTTGACCTATTTTGTTAATGCTCATGAAATGTTTCCAACTCTCTTTTCTTTAGGAGGTTCTAACAATGCCAACTCTAGGTGAATTAGCCTATATTGTGATGTCCCATCCCTAGATGTCATGGCAAATGTTAAATATCTGATATATTAGACATTATGTGTACAAATAAAATATACCAAATGTGAAATATATGTGATATTTGACATTATATATAGAGGAAATAATAGGAAAAATGACAAAAAAGAAAGAAAAGAATGCTTTATTGATATGGAATAACGTATCCAAATCATGCTCTGAGAGTGTTCCTTGGGATTTTCTTCCTTTGGAATCTATCCCTTAGAGGCAATCCAGTACTACCACCACGGTTAGGCTTATAACCCAACCAAAAGGGATGGTCAGTCCACTTTTTATCCCACTTCACTTAGCTTCATGTGACTTGCTTGTACCGACTCCAACAACCCATGCTGCCATGACCTCTAACCCTAGGTATAAACGCCATAGGTCAAACCCCCGAAGATTACCTTAAGAAACACATTTGTTATTACAAGGCATCCTTTCGGGTCTTGTTAAGATTACAATAACATTAGTTATGAAGAGACACCATCTTCATTAGGTAGTAGCATCATTTGGGAATGGAAATGTGACATATATATCATTTATGAACCTAGGACAAAGAGGGAAGAAATAATAACTTTAATCAAAACATTTCACTTAAAAAGCGTAATAATGGTATCTATAGAACAACCATTAGAGCCACCAAGACATAAGGATCCATTGCTACTGGGAACCACTTAAGGCATATTCCCTCATCATTTTTTTTATAATCCAAACAATTGTTGTAATGATAGTGCTTCCAAGTTTTTCCATTTTTCAATTGTTAGTTACTTAAATAAATTTTGTAATATAGCACTTAAGTCTTAGTCAAGTTGTATTAGTAAGTTAATTGGTTATGTGTACCTCCACATTTTGTAAATAAAATTTTTCTCCATTCTATTCCACTTGAGAATGAATTTTTAGTTAATTGTGGGGGTATGATGAACAGTCTTTTTTAATTAGTACTATTGACACATTAGCATCAACATGACTATGTTGATGTAGGTAAGGTTTCATTGATGCAATAGTCATAAATGTTGATATAAGTGAACCCAACTACCGTATTTATGACATCTACTTTATTAATTATAGGTACACACTATCACTTTAAACTCATAGAATTTAGTATTAATTACTAAGTGCTTGCAACATAGTGTGAAGTAGTTGTCTAAAGTGCTTATTCGAGTGCACTATACTTGAACACATTACATGAATGATAATGAAGACTAAAACTATGTCACTTCATTGTAGCACTTTGACTATGGATAAAATTTACTGTTCATACAATTTATTTTTCATGCATATAGCTTAATGTTTACTTTCCATAAGCATTTATAATAATAATTTACCTTTCCATCTCATGAGTAGATGTTGTAGAATGAGTACAATCACTTCAAGTGTAACATATATTCACTTGGTAACCTAGTAACATTAACAGTTGATATGCTTAATGACATCACAGTTGGTAATCCTAGTAGTGAATATAGGCATTTAGAATATGTATGGCAAGTGGGAAAGAATACTTATCACTTTAGGATAGATTAGACTTCACTTTCTTGCTTGTTATATTAATTAGTAAATTTTTATATTTTAATAATATATTAATCATGGTTACTTAACATCAATCATATGTCTCAATTACACTTAGCCATACATATTGAAGACTATCATAAGTGTAATTGGAAAGATAGCAACTTGCAATCACATTTAAATAATTTAGATATCACACTAGTTCAAGTCTATGGATTATAATTAAGTCACTTAGAAATGCTTATGAGTTATATTGTTGGATGTAAGAGACTCTCACTACTTATTAATTATATTCACAAAATTATACGAAATTGATAAAATAAATAATTCTTAGACCATTATCATGTATAATTAGCTACTTATGATCTTAAGCATGTAGATTGAAACATCAAAATACCATAATACCATAAATCCTATTCATTTTTCATGCTTATCACTTGCATGTATGTTCATAATGGTTGCTTTTATTTCTAGCACCTGTAACATTTGCATAAAGTATGTGTAGAAAAGATTCTATACTTCTTTTAGTAAAGAAAACCAAATATTCTAAGTCTGTCAAAATAAACTCAAGGGTTAGATGAGGCTAATGTTAGAATCATAAATTTTGGTATACTTAAGGACTAATTTCACTACCTATGATCAATCCTCCAATAAAATAGTGAAATTGATAAAGATATAAGAAAGAGAATTGAGATAGGATGGTAAAAATGGAGATAGGATAGTGGTGTTCTATGTGATAAAAGAATACCAATAAAACTAAAGAGAAAATTTTATAGGATAGAAATAAAGCCTACTCTCTTATATGGTACTAAATGTTTTTTAGTACAAAAGAAGCATGAACAAAAAATTAATGTGGAAAAAATGCAAATGCTTCAAGAGATGTTGAATGTTATCAAAAGCTATAAACTACATAATATAGACATTAGAGGAAGATTTAGAATCACTTGTATCTTAGACAAGTTACAAGAATAGTAGCTTAGATGCTTTAGATATGTGCAAAAATGATCAGATAATGATCCTATAAAGAAATATTGCTACATCACTGATGAGCAGTGAGGTGCCCCTACACCCAACCATATGAATCACTAAGGCGCTCATGCATGATCTGGTTGAATTCCATGGATGGGAATAGTTGTGGCATCTAGATCGTTATGCCTTGATCATAGTTCGTTGTCTTCCCACTTGGACTAGTGGTAGCTTTGTCATGTATGGTTTAGTCCAAGGTGAGGCATATGATGTAGTTCCTATTTCTATGCTACTCTTGATGATAGAAAGAGATAAATTGATTTAACGAATGAATTATGAAAAACAAAGTCTAAATTAGCCTATGGTGATGAGTATCCACACTTAATCATTCATACACATCTTGGACTTTGTGAGACTACTTTTGGGATGGCCAACTATACATCACTAGTTGTGCTAAATAATACACCTCTAGGTTATAAAGTATTTACACTTAAATGCTCATGATTAAGGTGTACGCATTCCGCTTACTAACAAGAATAGTAAATAATAATAAATAAAGATGTTTAACTAAGTAAAGCATTAAATAATTAAATCAAAAATATTAATCTAAGTGGATGCTACAATGATGGAAGTAATCTTGATCTTTATTGCTAGTCATGTAACATGTCCAAGTACGTCACACTCAAATAAAGGTGTTGTATGATTACAAACATTACACTACGAGCATGCACTAGGAATAATAGACTTAAAAGAGAAGAAACCAAAAATTAAAACTATCTCTCTATTTCCTATGTTCTACCTCTTCCCTCATCTGGGCACCCAAGTGTAGTATTTATAGGCAAATGCAGATGAGGTGATGTCAAATATCCAATGTTTCTTATTAGCCTCGACGTCAAATATGCAATGTTAGAGCCCCAACATCATGTATCCAATGTCAGGGCCATAAAATGATGACTTATCATACCCCCATGACTCAATAAAAACTCATCCTTGAGTTAAACAAAAATGAGGAACAAGTTCTTAACAAAATATTGGGTAGGTATGGGATTATTGACTAACTCAAACAATGAACTAAATAACTAACTATTTGCATGTTGTAGTGGTATAGTACAAAAATGGAACACATTATTATAAAATAAAACAAAGACAAAAACAAGACTGGGAAGCTCATGTAGTGCTCGAACGTGGTGGTTCTTCCATTGGCTACTTCCCTTTGTCACCAGGTGGTTGAAATTTGTACAGATTGATCAAGGCTTGCAATTTTTCCTCATCTTTCCTTAGGTCATGTACAATCTAGGCTACTGTACCAATGTGTGCTAGTGCTAGTACATTCCAAGAACATGGAAATTGCGGAAACATTTAATTTTCCTTTACATACCATGCCACAAACTACTGTCATTCTTCCTCGAAAGCCCTAGCTTTTTCCTTAAGTTCATGATAATTTGTCAATCTATGAGCTAGGTTCAAGGCTACATCTTTTTGTCTTTAATAACTAGCTTTGACCACCTCTAACTCTAAGTTTTCCACCTGCAACTTTTGCAAAGCATCTTTTCGATCTACAAACTCTTTCTCATATAGGGCATAGGTGGTCACCACTTATTTTTCTAGCTCACTTTGGGGATGACCTACTGTTAACATGGTAAGATTGGCAGATCTAAGGTTAGCCAATGTCATGTATTCCTCTAAATCCTCTATCTACATGTCATTATTTTTGACTTCTGCCTGTTGGACCAAGGCATAGATGTCCAAAATGGCCTACCATTTAGAATTTTGCATTGCTAAGGAACTAATGTGGACTTTGGCCATCTTGATTTCCTTACACATGCCAACTTGGTCACAGAAGTGCTCTTTTAATTTTCCATGCTTTTTGGCCTCGTTCTACCACGCGCTAATCTCGATTGTTGACTTTTGACAAATAGTGAGCACCTCCTCCATGGAGAGGCTTCTATTCTCCTAGGCCAATATATTCATATCCTAGTTGACCAATCTATTCATATCCTAGTTGATGCTCACCAGTTGCTCTCACAACTAGTGGATGCTTTCTTCCAAGATATTCTTTTGTTTTTCTACCATAATCAACTGAGAATTCTCTACAGTGAGCTACTTATTTTCCTCCTTGATGGTAGTCAATGCCTTTTTATATGTGTGAGATTGCATGTCTACCACAAAGGCATTCTAAACCACCGTCTTCTTTTCTCGCTCCACAGCTACTCTCTCCTTTTCTAGTTTGGTAAGCTCCTCTGTCTTGAATTGTTCCAATTGGTCTAGTGTGGAAAAATTAGCAAGATCCTATCATTTAGCTCACAAGGTATCCAACTCTTCATGTAGTCTCTGTATCTCAACTTCTACGTGTTCTGCCCTAACCTCTGCCATGACCAACTTTCCTTTGGTGGTGATGAGATTCGACTATGTTGCAGTGACATCACTAGGGATGTCAAATAGAGTGGTCATTACTTGACCCATTTATTGGGCAGGTTGAGAGCTGCAACAATGTCCTTGACTAAGTAAGAGATAATCACCTTGCAAATATTAACAATGTTTCCCTCATCTTTGTTATGCTGGAATTAGTGGACTTCACCCACGTACCATCACCATTGTCAGACAAGATAGGCCACAATGGGAATGCTTTGAGTTGCATTTCTACCACTTCTAGAGCAAATTCCACGAATGGACCAAAGTTCATTTCCATAATGATCGTATCCAATGTGGATTTCTTCAAGGTGGCAGCAAGGTAGTTAGGGGACAACGTAAGATGTTGTCCCTATTTGAGAGTTGGTACTTCAACTATCTTACCTTGGGTTGATTGCCCGATAGCAAGTCCCTCTTGATGGATACTAAAAGATTAGGCCTTTTGTTTAACATGTTCCTCATGTTCTCCTTGCTAACCAAGACCACCACATGGACATTTAGTGGCTCTCTACAAGGGTTCACCCTAAGCACCTCTTTTTGGAGCCATATGCAATCAAGCAAAAATTAAGTGTTATGAAGGTTATGTTTGTTATCATTAATCAATTTATACCTTACTCATAACCTTAGTTCAGTAAGCTCATAATGTATATGATTGCAAGGTTAGGAAAATTTCTAAGAAAAATCCCCCAAAAAGTGGCTATCTCTTCTATGACCCATCGCAACTGGTTCCTTTTTTGTTATGTGTGGCTTAAAATAATGGTTATGGGCCCGTGGGTTAGAAAAATTGAACATCTAGCATTATCGTTAGTGATTTTGCATTATAATTCCTAACGTTTTTAACATTCTTACCCTATAATACCTTCCAGGTGATAGCAAATTGTAATAATTTGACACAAAGTTTGCATGCACATTCCCCTCTTCTCCCCCCCCCCCCCCCCCCCCCCATGACTAAGTTGAACACTCCAGGTTTAGAAAGATTCGAACAACACGAAAACCAAAACATTAGAGAGCTAGATATTGCAAGTGGAAGATGGAGGCACAGAGCTCTAAGTCGTAAGAAAAAATTTCAACAACTCCCCTAGTAGCAAATGAGAGAAATGAAGTTCACGTTGTGTGAGGGTCAACTATATATACCTTTTTTAGACTTGACGTCGGGTACATGACGTCGACATCCAAAAATTTCAATTTTTATGGGGCTAATAAACATGCAAACTAAAGCTTTTGGATTGATTGAAAGGTTGAAAGTTAAATTTTTCATTTTGGATAAGTGGAAAATAATTGAAGGCACCAAAAGTAGGATAGGGTGAAGTCATCGACATGAAAAGTATGAGAATGAGCAAGAAAAAGGGCGTTGAAGGCTTGATATGGGAAAATTGAGTTTCATGATAAGGGAAATAATAAAATGTGATAAATTGAGCACTTGGAAGGTGGACGATGATGTGGTCACATTCAACAAGTACAAGTCACAAGAGTTACACAAGTGGATCCTCCCCAAAGCAAGCTCTAGCCTATGATGCCCTTGTGTAACCATGGTTATAATGTCCATAGGCACTAGAGGAGTTGAATGCAATGCATACCTGTGAAACAAAACACATATGTTAAAGCCACCAAATTGAGATAATAACCCTAGGTTACACAAAACCACAAGTTATGAGCATCTGAACAACAACATGAGATGGACTGTAGAAGGAATCATAGAAATCGGGACATGAGGTGTTGTACCATGATCACAATGAAACCTTATGTGTTATTAATGGTTAAATAACCATGTGTTCATCTGTCCAAGATTCAAACCCATTCCAAACCACCTTTTAGTGACACCACATCATTTCATCCCAATGACAAACAACCATAAGACTATCAAAGTCGCAAGGAGTAATATCACTTAGTGTTTTGTTCAAGGAAGAAGCGTTATTATGGCATAATTATTGTTGTTGTTGTTGTTGTTTTNTTTTTTTTGATGTTCTGAGAAGTTGCCAACCTTTAGGCATGGGTACATGTCTTTCCAGTGGGACCCACAAAAGCTTATTCAGTGCTATTTTAAGTTGCTCTTACTCCCATTTTCTGTTAGATCTACAAGGATATTATTACAACCTCAGCAACATAATAAAACATACAGAGGTAACCAAAGAGAATCCAAAAATCCCCTTGATGTCACACCCCTTACACTCCCCCTTGGTTCTGCACTCTTCTATCTAGACACAATGATTATAGACTTATTAATAGGTTGGAGGATGAAAAAGATTACCATTATGACTACGAAAAGAACGTTTTATTAATGGAATGGGTGAATGGATGTTATGGCCTTAATGTCTAAATGATCAGTCCCTTATGACTCAACAACATAGAGAAAAAACCTCGCCTCATTGGGGCAACATGATCAATAGCGAGATTACATACAATGAAGATTAAATTGACAACTAGAAAAAAGTAGAAAAACGATAAAAAACTGTAAAAAAAAAAAGATAAAAAGCACTTAAAAATCTAGAAGATTACAATGGGGGATAATCCTCATGACTAAACATTTGGTCGTGGCTAGAATTAATAAGTGGATGAAGAGGATCCATGCATGTATGAAACATTGGGAACCCTTCATGCCCTAGCCACTAGGTGCTTATTGGTGGTGTGGTGGCTAGGTAGAAAAATTTTTGGTCACACACCTAATGGTTATATGTATGCTGGGTTAGGATATAAGATTTGTTAACATTATGGATGACTAGCCCACGATTGCACCCTTGATCATAATATGGTATGCATGGATTTATTTGTCATCCCACGTGTGTAGATTCATTGGTTGGATGTGGAATTGGAGTACTAATAAGTGGTGGCCTTTGTGTATGGTCGGAGGATGTTGGTGGAGGCAAGGAAGGTGGTGCACCATATTGGCATTGTGCTGGTTCATTAGATGTAGTGGGTTCATGCATGGATTGCTTAGGCTTATGGCCTTTTGTCCAAAAGGGACATTTCTGACATTTTGATTGAGACCCATTGGTGTTAGCATGTCTATGCACATTTGTAGCATAAGTGGCACTTGTTTGTTGATATTGTGGTGCTCAGCCTTCTTGAGATGCAGACAATGACATGTAAGGAGGTGAATTGTGAGAATGTTGAGGGTTAGTTGGATGCTAAGAGGTGCGAGGTGGTGATCCTTTAGGGGATGTCATGTATTGATGGTATTAGAGAGAGTGGTAGTGGCAATTAGAAGTAGGGGATGTAGAACTATTTGGAGAAATAAGGTGTTGAACATAATAGCCATGCAATTTTGACAGATATGGTTGATTCGGTGATGGCCTCCCCCATGACTATGGTTGTTGCCACTACAGTTGAGGATCATGTTGAGGCTAGTAATAAGTCCCTCTAGGATGGTAGGATCAATTGTGGGACTGTCTAAAATTACCTTGTGGGAGAGGAAGTCTCCCGAGCATGTGCTTTTGCACAAACTTTGAATTTAAAGCACTTGCCCAATACTCCTATAGATGTAACAATATAGGGCATTTGCCTTTGGATGTTCATATATGCATAGGTTGCATCCATCATCTTTGTTCGTGGTGGAGTCTTTAGCCTCACTTTCGTTAGCCACTTTTCTCATCTGTCGAAAAGTGTTTCTAACTATTTCTTGGTTCTATGTCCTCTATTTATTGTGATTGCCTAGCTTATTTTGCATGATCTTCTCCCTAACCATCTCGATAATAGTCGTGACACTTTCATTAATCCATTCAGACATCCTATTAAACTTTGCTTCTAGATTAGCAATAAACTTATTTATCAGCAAAGTTTCTTGTAGAATCACCTTATCAAGAGTAGTTTCATTCTCCTTACCATAAATTTGGATATCTTTTGATTGAAGAGTTGGGTTCCATTGATGTTTCTCAACATTCTCCCACTTGCAAATCTCTCCTTCTTCTCTTGCCACATGCCTTATTATCACTTTTACTTGATGATCTTAGAGCTCGTATAATTTCCCTAGGGCATACATCCCAAGAGTCACCCTTGTTTCATTACGAAGCCCATCTATGATGTGATAAAGTTACTCTTCCTTGGAGAAACCTTGGCTTTGGCATTGATTCAGTAAGGAATAATCTCTATCTAAGGCCATATCCAAGGGTTCATGTTGTTCTTGTTTCCACTCTTGGATTTGTCTCCTCAAATTGGAAATTCTTGTATAGGTTTGGTATTTCTCATTGAAAAGTTCCAACATTATAGACCATCAACAGATTGAGTTTGATCTCAATGATCTATACCACAATTGGGCTCTATCAATTAGTGTCCTAGGAAAGAGCTTAAGCTTTTTGCATCCACTTTCAATGTTATAGAAAGCACAGGCATCATGGAAGGCTTGTAAATGATGTTGTAGATCTAAATCATAGCCTCATGCAAACTTAGGAATATTATTCATGTCAAGCTTGGGTAAACAACATTGTTTGTGATGCCTACGAGATATCTTAATAGCCTCTATGATATGCATTAGGCTTGTAGTGGCCAACAGGGGTTCATCATCATCAAACAAATTGTGAGGGAAGTTTCTATGTTCATGGTGACTTCATTGACTTTTCCCATGGGTTTGATTCCAATTTTTAGTCTAACCCTTTAATGGAGCTCTATGTCTATACCTACATTCATCTTCATCAGAACTAGACATTGAAGGAAAAGCGGAAGATGAGCAATTGGAAGAATCACCATGGCTTCTAAGGTGTTCTTTGAGGTCCCTTGATTTATTATTTCTAAGTTTCATGGAGGTCTTAGGCCTTGAGGCCTTCCCTAGTCTAGGACCTACATCATCTCCTCTAAGATTTTCTACCTTAGGTGAATATAGTCTTTGAGTGTTGTCAAGGTGGTCATGGTCATAAGAAACCTCCACATAAAGTTGATCACTCCAATCTTTTTCATTGTATATCTCATTAGTTCTCCAATTAATGTGTTCACTATATAGTGCATCATCATTGTCATGTGGGAGAGCCATTGTTCTTAGTTTATGGTGTGTGTGATTTAATAGTTCTAAAAGATATATCATTAAGACTTTTATAGCGATTTTGTATGATGTAACTAATCTAGATAACTAGCACCATCCTTAGCAACAGTTCCAATGATGAGTAGTGAGGTACCCCTACGCACAACCATATGAATCACTAAGGCATTCACACATGATTCGGTTGAATTTTGTGGATGGAACTAGTTGTGGCATCTAGATCGTTATGCCTTGATCATAGTTCATTGTCTTCCCACTTGGACTAGTGGTAGCTTTGTCACATATGGTTTAGTACAAGGTGAGGCATATGATGTAGTTCCTAATTCTATGCTACTCTTAATGACAGAAAGAAATAAATTGATTTAACTAATGAATAATGAAAACNTTATCTAGATTGTAGATAATACTAGTTATATAGTAGTCATAATACTTAGTTAAAATAGTTATAAATAGTTAATCATATGGTTGGTATTTATATTGATGAATGATCATCATCATTATTCTACTCTTGTCCCAAAAAAATGCAGTGGGCTACATGAGATATTTTTCATCATTTACCTCAATGAAGAGATAGATCTTTGTTTATTTGTAGTTTTTTCAAATCATCATCAATTGTTTTTTAACATGTATTCTTTGATCTTCTTTTTGGTGACTTTCTTGGAATAATGATTGATGAGTTATCCTTTTGTGGCCTTGACTTCGGAGCCCTAATGTTGCATACCTAACATCGAGGCTAGTAAGCAATGTCAGATACTCGATGTCACCTCATCTGCATCTACCTATAAATACTGCACTTGGATGCTGAGATAGTTTTAATTTTTAGTTTCTTCTCTTTTAAGNATGATGAAAAATATCTCATGTAGCCCACTGCATTTTTTTGGGACAAGAGTAGAATAATGATGATGATCATTCATCAATATAAATACCAACCATATGATTAACTATTTATAACTATTTTAACTAAGTATTATGACTACTATATAACTAGTATTATCTACAATCTAGATAAAAAGTGAGATATTGATACCACTTGTATTAGGACTAATATAAGCAAATAATGATCTAGAACCAATGTTATAGCCATCCTTTTATCCAAAAATCTTGAATCGCTTATCATCATCTTTATTAGTTATTTTTTTAATAACTTGTATCATCATTAATAATATCTTCTAACTTGATTCTACAATAAAGACACCCCTCATGAAATCATTCTAAAGCTAAGGGACACATCATAAATTAGTTTTAAATCCAATGAATACATTATATACTTTATTTTAAATCTAAGAAATACATTGAAAACCTCATACTAAACATAAAAATCACATCATTATTTTTATCTTGAATTCAAAGAATACATGCATCATATACATCATTCTAAATCAAAGGCACACATTGTAAACTTAGTACTAAAATTAATATCCATATTTTGGATAAAGACCTTCTTATTTCGTAAACTTCATGCTTAATTAGACTACTTTTCAATATCTATAATCACTTTATTTATACTTGTGGATCAAGAAAAGTACCTTAGAGGGGGTGAATAGGATGATTCATAAAAATTCACTATCGTACCTAAGAAAAGAGATCCATGAAGGTGATTTGGTACTGCACCATTTTCCATACTTTAGAGATATAAAGTTCTCTCCCAACTAGTAGGGCCCTTTCTTAGTGAGTTAGTCTCTACATAATGACACATATATCCTATCTAATCTAGAAGGACATCAATTTCTAGATCCTATCAATAGGATTTTTCTCAAGCACTACTACTAGTAACCATATTATAGCACTAAACTTACTATGTGACTAAGACCAAACGAGTGTTCTTCCAACAACAGTTTGCTATCTACTATGTTGAGATAATAGGTTTTTTCTAGATTCTATTTTTTCTTCGAGCTAATTTTGCTATTTTCCCTCTCTCTATCTTATTTTCTACTATTTCTCTAGCTATTTTCTTCCTATTTTCCTATACTATCTATTCTATTTTACTTTACGTGCTCTACACAACCAATGAGATTTTTGAGTAACTTGATATCTCATTGCTTCATGTGAGTGTGTGATGAAGTGTATTATTGAGTAGAATAGGGAGGGACTACTTTGTTTAAGTACATGACATTGTTTTCTGTGATATAGTGTGTAGGATTTATCTATGCCCCACTTTTGTAGCATGGGTGATATCCTCTTTTCTCTCCTTTCTTTTTGCTTTCTTCTTTCATATTCTACTCTTCATGTACTATATTTATTTCTTCTTCTCAATCCTCTCCTCATCTATTTCCATTCCTCTCTATATTTTGCATTATTGAGGTTGAACGAGTGTCTCTTCCTTGATGTAGTAAGGGAGTGTTGAATGTAGAGTGATGTAAGGATTGTAAAATCTACATATAACTGAGGCAAGGGAGAGGTTGGCTCTAGGGATTTAGCCATGTTTCGCTTTTTTGACACAACACCCCACCATTGGTGTATTAGTGTTTTCCCTAATATGCTTTCCTTTTTTGTATTATTTCCTCTTTTTGTTTTCCACTAGCTCCCTTTCTTTCTTTATCCCTTCTTATTTTTTTGCTCTACATTAATGAGGCCTAATGAGTATCTCTAATTTACTCTAGTGAGGGTGTGAATGAGAGAATTGAGTGGATCAAGAATCACTTTATTCATATTTCTATGCACTTCTTGGGATATAGCCATGCCCCACTTTATTAGCATAACACTTCACTTTACGTATATCAGTCATATCCTAGACTTTCTCCCCTATTTTTTTGCCGCTCCATTGAATCCTCTTGTAGGCACTTATCATCTTGTGTCTTTTCCCAATGAATTCTTCTTTATCTTTTCAATAGTATCCATTAAGAGGGAATAATGTTGTATCCACTTTGGCTTTCTTAAGTTTAAGTTAGAGACTTGGATAAACTTAGTTTTGCAATCCAATGTTAATTCCAGCGTCGATCTTGATTCTACTTCAGTATTGATGTGCAACATTGGAATTCAATTTTAACATCTCATGTCAACTTTTTGATGTCTTACATCAATCTTCTCTTCGACATCTAACATCAAATCTCCAAATAGATTTTTGATGTCATGCATCAAACTTTTAATGTTTAGCATCACTTTTCATCTACAGCTTTGACATTTAATGTTAAATTTACTTTCAATGTCGTGTGTTAAATTTTTAACATCCAACACCAATTTCATCTTTGACATCTGACAGTAGCTTCTATCATTGACTTTTGACATTTCACATCAAATTAGTTTTGATGTCCCGTGTCAAAACTTGTAATTTCTCATGTTGAACTTGACTTTAATGTCTAATGTCAAATTTCATCCCTAACCTTCAATGTCTTATGTCTAACTTTCAATGTTAAACTTCAAAACTTTACATTCATTGTCATTTATCTTATCTAGAATCTTCCATAAGCTTTTAGAATATTCTACGGATTCCACTACATCATTTCTACATAATCTATAAGGAATTTTCACCCTATATATAGGAGAATATCTTTCAATGTAAAGAGTTGGCATCTATAACCACCTCACTTTTACTTCATCTTTTGAGACAGAGTTTATCAATGCTTTTCTTTCAAGAGGTTTGCTACTCATTTTAGCTCTCTTTTACTTTTTTCTATCTCCCCTACTAACATATTATAGCCCTTTCTTGTTGTCCTCTTAAGATGCAAAGATTCATTGAGAATCAAATCAACACATTGACATGATTTCCTCCTATGTTTCTCAACTATTGGATCTACTTTCATTCCTATTTTATTTTCACTAGTACACTCATTGGAGTAAGAATGAGGTAACACAACTCCTTGTTAGACTACTATAGTCTCTAGTACACCTCTAGGAATACACTTTTGTATGTTTCTTTATCTTTTCTTATAAATCTAGGATTTTCCATTCTTAGATTTTTTTGTTTTTGGTTTTTCCTAGATCTGCTTCAGATTTGTTTTATTCGCATTTTTCTTCTTGGCTTGCATGCGTTCATTGATAGATTTATTCTCTTTCAATGTTATTTCAAACACTTTCATTGTCAATCGGGCTTCAATATTATGCTACATTTTCTTTGCACTTAGATGTTATTTACAAGGTATTTTTTACATGTGCATAATCCCTTCCTAGTTATTTGCTCATGTTGGTAAAATTTCAAACTCAAATTGCTAGATTTATCCTTCAATCCCCAAGTCCCTTTCGATATGAGAAAGAGTTTTTGAAAGGTTAGTTTTTCCTAGATCATTTAGTGGCCATGAATTGCTTGGCTCAATTTTGTGTAGGCTGTGTTGGTTTCTACTCATTATGATGATTCTTTCCACAACACATGCAACATATCACAATTGATGAAACAAAGCTTAACAATCCTTTATACAATGATTGATCAAAGAATCATAGCCAGTGTGCAAGAATCATAGCAAGTGTGCATGAATCAATGATATAATGTACAAATAACAAATGAAAATAAAGAGCAAAAACACAAAAATAACATACCAAGTTTATAGTGGTTTGGATTCACCTAGTCCACTCATAGGGGTGTAAAAACCTTTTCTTCCCCTAGTTTCATTCACCTTCAAGCAAAGTCTTCAACATTGGTTGACAAGTTGTCAATCTTTCATTAATGCTAGTTTATGAGTTTTTAGTCTCCTTTGTATAAAATTCAAAGTTAATCCACATGCATTAATAATATTAAGGGTTCTCTAGAGTTTAGATGATGTACATGGATCTCAATATATCAAATTCATCCATAAGTAGCATAGAGATCAAGAAGAGGCAAATAAGGAAGTAATCATAGAAAGCACAAACTTGATCTCTTCATGGATCAACCAACCCTCTTCACATAGGTATTACAAAAAGGATATCTAAAGATGAATAGGCCTTGACTTTCTCTTCCTTCATCAACTTCTCATATCATAATTCGATAATGCCTTTTTATGTACTTTTCACAAATGGTTATTCAACAGTTATGTCTACATTTTTTTTCAAAAATACTATTTTTTGTTCATGATGTAATGATAAGTCAACCTAAGGATCTAATAGGTCAACCTATCTGATGTATAGTTGACCTAATAAGTGCACATTTTCTTTTCTTTGATATTTTACCTATAGGATGATCAACCTATGACAAGGATAATCAATCTAATGTGTATATTTTTTCAGTCATTTCTACTTGCAACTCGATATGATTAACCTAGCTAAAGGTTAGTTGATCTATGGATTCAATAGATCAACTTATTAAGTAGGTCATTCAAATAAGTAGGTAATTTTTATATTTGCAACTCTAGTCTATATGTAGATCAATCGATCTATTTAAAGATTGGTCAATGAACAAGGGTGTAATTTTCATCTCTGCAACTTTGATTTGTTTGTAGGTCGATCAACCTATTCATAAATTAGTTAATTGAACAAGTGTTCTTTGCAAAAATTATCTTTGAATCATGAATTGACTTTAATCACCATAAGCACAAATTTTCATAATTCCAAATGGTGCATTTTGGCTAATAATCTTTTTCTATTTATACATGAAAAACCTTAATTTGAGCACTCCCAAACTAAAGACAAAAAAATAGGCATGAGAATTCCTACTTAACTTAGACTACCTCTAATCTTATGACTTTCAAAAATAATATGAAAAAAGATCAACTGGTCATTAATCAAGGTTATCATTGAGCATAAAAAAGAACGAACATATAGCACTCATTTGAACATCAAATCAAAATTACTTATCCTATCAAATTCACTTGTCCTAACTAAGCAAAATATCCTAATCATCCTAACTTAGTAGAAATGTACTGAGAAATAATAATAATGATCTCCCCCCCTTTTTTATTTCAAGTCTATAAGAAGATAAACAAAAAATATCTATTAAGGCACCAACAAGTTCTTGTAAAGGGGTTCAATATAGATTAACACAACGAAGTTAAAGCACAACTTAGCAAAATAGCAAGAATTATTGATATATTTAAGGAACTAAATAAATTAATCATAATGACCTAGCTAAGCATAATAAACCAAACTAAAAAGGAAATTAATGACAAATAGTAGTGAGCATCATAAAATATCCAATAGCCTAATGCAAAGTATGTAAAGAGAATGATATCCCTATAACCAATGAAATAGATAGTATGATACATCAAAAACATCATATAAATACCATAGTATCCTTGCAAGAAAATAATAGAACATGTAAAGCTTAGTGGTAATGTTCTTGTATAGCCATAAAATACTTACAAACATCTCAATATATGTATTTAGATGTCAAAGAAAATTATGGAAGAAACATAGCATTATTAATGAATTTTAAATGAAACAAATGAAAGGAAGCATCATGAAGTAATAGAATATAGATAATAATAGAATTATATATTAATAGAAATTTAAAGTCAACTCCAAAACTTTTCATAATTTTTAAATTTTTTTCATCTATCACAAACACCTAAGGTGTATCCCAAAACTAACAAATCAAGGCTTTTCATAAGAGAAGGCAATAAGAATTGATAAGTATATGGGAGAACAAAAAAACCAAGGGAGGATCACAAAAGATAAGGCTAAACTAATTAATCCTCCTCCCCTAGCTCGAATACCATAGCACCACTTGGTCTAGCCTACTTCTCCTCTTCGAAGGTCTTGAAATCTATCTCTACTTCTTCATCACTTTCTTCAATGTTAGATGAAACTTCCACACTAGCATTAAATTCAAAATCAACAATGGAACCTATCTCTTTGAGCTTTTTGATCATATACTTTTGGTGACAAAGTTGTTGGCTTGACCTTTGTTTCATGGCATTTACAATCTCAATCATCTTACCCTGAAGAGATTAGCTATTGTCTTCTTCTTTCCCTTTTAGATCATGATGGTGGAATGTGCTTAAGAAACCCTATCAAGTTTATTTACCAAAGTGTAGCTTCATCATAGAGCTGATACTTTAGCCCTTATACCTCAGTCATTATCCAAAATTGGTATAAGTAGATACTAAATTAAACTAGTAACTAGTGCACCAGATGATAAACTTAGATGGTAGTTCTCTACTACATGTAAAACCAAGGTCTAAAAATATATTGAGGTCCACTGAGCCTTCTTTTTCTTACCATATAAAAGATGACCAAAAAATCACTACTAGAAATTCATCATAATGTCCACTCTTTGGCAAAAAGTTTATAATCAAAATTCTTCTAATTAAATGAAACTCACACTTTAAAGCTTTACTTAAATCTTACTCACAAAGAAGCTACATCATCTTGATATTATCTACATAATTTTCTATGACATGCACTATGATATACTTGCAAAGGCCTTGTATAGGCATATCCAATAGCTGACTAATTTTCTTTGTTGTGATAGTGAAATGATGGTCAAGCATAGAAGTAATGAATCTATTGTTGCTTTGCAACTCCATGTTATAGTATAATAGACAAACAAGACGAGGATAGATAGTTCCATGAAGATGCAACAAGAAGCCACATCCCACTTAATCTAAAAAATTTTCAACATTAAAGAATCTTTTTTACTAGATGGAAATGACCTCTTTTTCTACAACCACTATTCTTGACTCTAATCATGACCATTTTTCTTTTTTTTCATCAAATGAGAATAACTACATCTCTTCTTCTTCACTCTTGAACTTCACTATGTACTAAGATCCTTTCTTTGATTGAGGTACCATGGCAAGACTGCAGTGAGGAGTGATGGAGGTAGAATAAAAGTGCAGCACAATGAAGAAAGTGAAGAACTATTCGGGGGCAAGTCAAGAATGGAAAAAGAAAATGCCAAAATCCTCTTTTAAAAATAAATGTTACTGTGGATCAGTTAACATAAGGATTCAAGTAGTTAATCAGTCGAGTGGGGTCCATAGAATAAAACACAAAAGAAAATTTATAAAACCTCACATCATGGTGGTTGACCTATTTCCAACTTGGTTGACTGATCATAGGTCTAGTTGACAAAGAAGAGGGAGTAGTTGACCACATAACTATATCAATATGACACAAGATTTTAAAAAATACTTCATAGGTAAAAAATGAAGAGAAAATATGTTTAAGGATTTCATGGTAGATAAATAAATTTTGAATTAGCATAAATTCTTATTAAAATAGTAAAATGGACAACCTACCTAAGAATAAACCCTCAACCCACCTAATGTAGGCTAGAGTGCTTACATACCTAATTAGTCGGTGCAAAGCCTAACACCCAAGCCTCACTTGATGGTGTTAAATTGTGGTGTAGTAATGCCTTTATCCTAATATCTACAAGTTGTTCCTCTATACATAATATTCCAATGAAATCATCTTATTTTCTACCTATTCCCTAATGCAATGGTGTTTGATTTCAATGTGTTTTGTATGTGAGTATTGAACTAAATTTCTGGCAATTTTTATGGTACTTGATTATTACTTAATAAGATTAAGATTTTATATTTTAATCCATAGTTTTGAAGTGTATGATTCATCCATCAAAGCTGAGCACAATAACTTCCAATTGCTATGTATTCTTCTACTATAGTGGAGATAGACGTTGAAGTCTATTTCTTGCTCATCCAACTCACATAATAATTTCCAAGAAAGTAATAGCTTCTGCTAGTGCTTTTTTAGTCAATTACATAACCTTCCCAATCTACATCAATATACCCACAACAATCAAGGAATGTGTCATTAGGGTATCAAAGATAATGTTGTCTAGTACCTTTAATATATCTAAATATATGTTATATAATACTAAAAGAAGATTCTTTAGGACAAGATTGATATCTAGCACAAATACATACATTCAACATTATGTCTGATCTACTAGCTATTAGGTAGAGTAGGTTGTCAATCATACCTCAATATGTATTTTCATCTATCACCTTACCTTTTTCATCCTTTATGAGTTTCAATTGAGAGCTCATTGGAGCGTTGATTTGTTTACAATCCTCCATCTTAAACTTTTTGAGTATGTCCTTGTCAAACTTACTTTGAGTGATAAATATTTCACCTTTTGATTGATTTTGGCAAGTCGAGGAAGAAATATAATTCATCAATTAAGCTCATCTCAAACTCTCCCTACATGAGACTTTCAAAATATTTGCACAAAGATTGATTAGTAACATAAAAAATAATGTCATCAACATAAATTAAATAATCAAAACATCTTTTCCCTTTCTAGGAATGAATAAAGTAGCATCAATAAAATCTCTAGTGAAACCATTATTGATCAAATATGACATAAGTCCATTGTACCAAGCCCTAGGGGCTTGTTTTAAATCATATAAAACTTTTCTAAGTGTATAAACATGATTAGGATAAATAGCTTCCACAAAACCTGATGGTTGTTCAATGTAAAATTTCTCTTGAAAACAACCATTTTAAAAATCACACTTTACATCCATTTAAAAAAGCTTGATATTTAGATGAATGTTAAAGGCAAGTAAGATCCTTATAAATTCTAATCTATGCTAGTCTAACTTTATTTCTAGTGATAATACCATTTTATTTTGTTTGTTCGTAAATATCCATTTAGTTCCAATAATTTTTCTATCCTTGGGTTTTGGAACCAATTCCCACAAATTTTTTCTCTTAAAATGATTTAACTCTTCGTTCATAACTAGTATCCATGATTCATCATTTAAAGCCTCAAAAATATTTGTGGGTTTTAGTTGAGAGAGGAAGCATGAATATCGAAAAAATTCTTGTGTGGCTCTTCTAGTTCTAATGCCATTGTTGATATTTTCTATTATTTGTTTAGAAGGATGATTTTTGTGAAACTTGGATTGAGAAGAGGGTGATTTCTCCTCTTCTTCTTCATCCTTATTTTTGCTACTCATTGATTGTATCTATGGTTAAATGTTATTCTCTATAGGGTTTGTAATGAATTCTATATTATCATTTTGATCCTCATCCAATATATTGATATACTTATCAAAGACAACATGAATGACTTTAAATACCATAAGAGAACATTTATTGAATACCCTATATGCTTTATTAGTAGATGAACAGCCAAGAAAAATACCCTCATCTATTGTTCTATCAAACTTTCTATGCTTATCTTTCAAAATAAAACATCTTGAACAAAAAACCTTAAAGTAAATTAACTTGCGTTTCTTGTCATAGTATAGTTCATATGTCATTTTCATGAGATATGGTCTAATCAAGATTCAATTTACTATGCATCAAGTAGTATTAATAGCTTCTCCCCAAAATGACTTTGAAAGGTCCCTATCATACAACATAGTTCTCATCATTTCTTGTAAAACTCCATTTCTTCATTCACCTACTTCATTCTATTATGGTATTCATGAATTTTTAAATTACTTATTAAAACTCTCATTATTGAAAAATTCATTAAACATATAATTTTTGGAATTCTCCACCATGATCACTTCTAATAGTCTTTATAAGATACCCTTTTTTCTCTACAACTTAAGATAAATTCTTAACATAATAAAAAAAATTCATTCTTATGGATTAGTAGTGAGATCCAAGTAAATTGAGAATCATCAACAATAATCATAAAGTATTTTTTGCCTCCTATAGTGGTGATCGTTGATGGGCCAGCTATATCTATATACAAAAATTCAAGAGGCACAGTAGTAGTAGTTTTATTTTTTCTTGAAAGGAAAATATTTTCTACTTATACTTTTGACAAATGTCACATGACTTATCCTTTTTACTTTGGACTTATGAAAGATCTTCAAAACTTTTCTTTCTAAAAAGCTTTGATATCCTTTCAAAGTTTATATGTGCTAGTCTTTTATGCCAAAGCCAACTATCTTTTGATTTACTATATCCAAGTTCAAGAAATTGTAATTATAAAAAATGTAGATGTTTTTTTATCTTTTTCTAATAAATTTAATTTTTTGTTAGTATTCATGTCTTTGACAATGGAATGATAAGCTTAAAATACAACTTTTTTTTCATTATCACAACATTGACTAGCGCTTAACAAATTAAGTTCTAAGTTATTTACGTAATAAGCATTGTTAATTTTGGGTGAAGACTTACCTCAAATGGTACCTTTACCTTTTTTGAATGCTTTTCCATTGTCTTCAAAGATCACGATTCCACCATTGAACTATTCTAACTTTGAAAAAAAAAATTCTTATTACCTATCATGTGATGAGAGCATCAACTATCCAAATACCACAAAGTCATTTTTCTTGTCAAAGATGTGGTGGCCATACATGCCATGTGACTTTTGCCTTTTGGAATCCACATCTTTTTTGGCTTTGGTCTTGATTATTGAAATGTGCTAGACTTAATCATGTTAGAATTTTGAAACCACTTTTCTAGAAATTTTCTACATTAATATTTCATATGTCCAAATGTTTTGCAATAATGACATTGAATATTTAAATTTCATGCAATAACTTCATATCTTGGAAGACAGTCCCACTTACCTAGTTTCCCCAAACTTTGTTTTAAATCATGATATTCAGGTCTTGTTCCACTTGTTAGTTTTGTTTACCTTTGGATGTGTCAAAACCTTAAGGAAAATGAAGAACATAGATTGTTTATGGTGTGTTTGTGGTGTGTGATGATCTTGTAGGACATGAATGAGAACTCAAGGAGACAAAATGAAGACTACATGGGCAAGATGAGAGCATGGAGAAATATGGATGAAAGCGAAGGTTGCAAGTCAAATGAAGATGCTTCAAGGATTAGCAAGAAGGCAAATTGACAAGAGAAAGCCTCAGAAGACAAAGGTCAAAAGTTGAGGAGATGTCTCTTAAAAATAGTAGACATCTTTATCTCAAAGTAGAGGTCACCCTAGAGATGTTCCATAGGAGACCTTCCATTTTTCCAAAGAGATGTTTGTCTTGAGTTGAGGCCAATCTCAAGTAGACATCCCAACTTCAAAGGAGACATTTACACTAGCCATTAGGTAGTTGTTGCATGAATTTCGAGGATTTTTCAGAAACTTTGAGGCTATACAAAGATACCAAAATCTTGGAAATTGTGCAAGTACTATTCACGCAAGGTCAATCATTGTCTAATCTATGCTATTATATTCTTATTCTTATTCTTCATTGTACTATGCTTCAAAGTGAAAGGACTTGTAAATTTAGTTATATTCTTTCCTTGTATCTTTTTTCTTTTTCTTGTTGCCCTACAAGGTTGATGTGCTTCTTATGAGAAGGCATCCTCATTGAGCTTGTTGGGATCTTGTGAAATTGAGTTGTTTTGTAGTGTCAAAACACTCTAGAGTGAAGCTCAATTTTGTAAAGGTTATGGGATCCTTAAAACCATATTTTGAGCTTATTAGGACGTTGTGAGGCTGAGTGGTTTCGTAGCAATGAAACATTCCAATGTAGAGCTTAGAGCTTATACAGGGTGTGGTGCCCTTCAAACCATATTTTATTAAGAAAAAAAAATCCCAAGGTATGCAAGGATTTTACCCTTTGAGTATAGACGTATCTAAGTTTGGGAACCATGTAAAATTAGGTGTTTTGTTTAGTGAGTGCACTTGAAATTGGGGAACTTATTCAACCCCCCTTCTAAGTTCTTGATCAGCAAGTTTCCTTAATCTTTTCATCATAATGTCAAGTGTGATTCTTTCCTTAGTAAACTCCTCAATAGTCTTTTTGAAATCCTCTATAATTTTCACCTTATCATTGAGAGTATCTTAGGCTATAACAAGAATGTCAATAAGGATTTTAACTACTTCTTTCTCATTTATCTCTTTCTCAAATTCACTGATTCTAGCTTCCTAGTATTTACATCTTTCACAACCCCTATTTTTCTTCATACTTTCATATTCTTCTAACTTTGATTCTTGTTCATGCAGGTCACTTTTTATCTTGATGTAACATTTTTTAGAAGAAGTAATAACATCTTTCTTTTGGTAGTGGAGCATTTTGAAGTAATGTGACTGTATCCATAGTAATGATAACATTGAATTTCATTTTTCTTGGTACCTTTCATATTGTTGCTTGTGGGAGCTTTACCATTCATCTTCTTCTTGAAGAGTCTATTGAAATTCCTACTCAAAAGGACCAAGTCTTCTTCATTTAGATTATCTGAATCTTCTTCTTCTTTCACATCATTGGAAGTCTTTAAAGTAATGCTTTTTAAGGTTTTTGTCTCATGACCATTTTCTAAAGACAACTCAAAAGTCTCCAGGTTTCCCTATAGATCATCTACCCTCATGATGTTTGTATCTCTAACTTCAAGAATAGTTATGACTTTGGCATGAAACCTCATTGAAAGGTTTGCTAACACTTTTTGACAAATCTTGGAATTAGGGTAGTCTACCTTAAGTCCTTTTAGAGCATTTTTGATCTTAGTAACTTTGAATAAGTACTTTATTATCTTCTTATCCTTCATTTTGAGATGCTTAAATCTATGATTAAGAATTTAAGTTTTTGACTACTTTACCATGGTAGTTCCTTCATGAGTAGTTTTGTAACACATGATGCAATTAAACTCTTGTTGGCTTTTTAGAGTTGGGAAATAATTTTTTGTTTTTATTATAAAATAGGTGTTTATTTTAATCAAATATAGCAATTTTTCATATTGATGGGTGTTTATAATGTTATTTTAGCTCAAATCCATATATATATTTAATATTTAAAGTTTTTCTTTTTTTGTCATTAGGGCTATATTGTATTGCTTTTAGTAAACCTTACACCACTTGTCACATATATAGATCCAAGGCATCTTTTGGAAATTTATATTATGGCATCATCAATATAATTTTAGCAAGAATATTACTGTTTCATCATTGATTCATTAATCTTTCATTAATTCATCAATTCATTAATAGACATTAACATTGTTCTTCACTATTTACTCAATCTTGGAAGTTGAATAGTCAAAATTAGAAATATTCACTATTTTGATCATATTTCAATAAATTTGCAACATTTTTTAGTAATTCTATATTTATTACAAAGATATGATATGTGGCTATGTGTAGCTAAAATTTCAATTCAATATCTATTACGATTTGGAAAAAATTAGCTTTATAATTTGTCAATTTTTCTGAATCCCAAATTTTTACTAGAAGGAATGATAATTCATTGTTAGATCATTTCTCCTTCATCACATAATTATTTGATGTGATATTATATTTACTTGAAAGATAATATCTTTGCAAAGGTTAGTTAAAATTTTAGCATCAGAAACATAACAACTTTTTAGTTATCTCTCAAAGTTTCACTACCAGAACATACTATAACCATAGCTTTTGGATATCTTTTGTAATACTTACTTTTTCCAAATTATAGAGAACTCTCTAAGATTTTCAAAAATATAGCTTTTATTAGCTAATTCTTTAGAAATTTAGGATAACCAAGAAATTCTTTTGCTACCTAAAATTCCTTTACTTTGTATCAAAGTGCCAAGTTCACCTACAAAAATGAGCACAAAAGATATAGCTAGATGTTCCATCATCTCTAATCACTCTCAAGATTTTATCCTATGGATAAGGATGATGAAATGCCTCCTTGAACATAATGACTATTAGGAAATAGTTGAAATAGGTTTAATATTCATTCATGATTTTGAAAATTTCACCAAATTATAAATCAAAGAATATAAAATAAAGAAGAAGAATAACAATTTGGCTCTCATTATGCTATTGGCTAGTGTCTCAAAAGTTATTTTTGGTAGATATAGTCTCTATACTATTTCCAAAGAAGTATGCAATAATCTCTAATTAGAATACAAGAAAATCTTGGAAAATCAACAATTGCAGCAACTAATCTACAAACAAAAATTTGATACTCTAGAAATTAGAAGAATTCAAAGTGTCAAAGGCTACTTTATTAGAATGTATGATAGCTTATGAAAAATAGATGAATATGGCTATGGATATATCTACATGAACAAATTTTATAAAGTTGTTCAAGATTTTTACATAGATCCAAGATTTGAAAACATGATGGAAAACATTACTCTTTAAAAGAACTTAAACATGATTGGTATCAATGAATTAGTTGTTGAAGTCAAAACCTTGCAAATTATGAAGAATAACAAACAATTGAGTGAAGATGATCAAGCCTACATAACTAATTGAAGAGGAAGAGATAGGAAAGGAAGATTTGGAGGAAGAGAATGATTCAATTATCAAACTAAAGATTAAGAAACAAACTCAGAAGAAAATGGTGGTTAAATTGCAATAGGAAGAGGAAGAGGTTTAGCTAGAGGAAGAGGCAGATGGAATCAATTTAGAAAATAAAGACAATGTCAAGATTTAGTACCATATTACAACTTCTACAAAAGAAAAGATGATACCATCAACTAATGCTAGATCATAATCAATTTTGAAACAATACATGAACAAACTTCACAACTAAAATAATATACTCCCTCATCATATTGAAAGAATGCTCAAGAAGAAGAGCCAAGTAATTATGCAGCCTTCAAATCAATTTTAAAAATAAATTAAGATTCTTAAATTGTAGACAATGGGTGCTCCAATCTTATGACATCATACAAAAATTATCTTCTAAATTACAAAACAAACAACAGTCTTGGCAACATCAAAATTGGAGATGAAAAATACTTAGTCATAGAAGAAATAAGAGATTGTATAGTTAAATTAAATAATGGATAAAAATTCACAATTTCCAATATGTATTATATTCCTAATCTTTCTAACCATCGCATCTCTATTGTATAGTTCTATAAAGGAGGAAAGAGTGTCAGTTTCAAGAGAAATTTCTGCATTATTAACAAATCCAATGTTGTAGAAATCATGAAAATCAAAGCATTGAATAACAAAATATATTTCCTTGAATGAGACCATCTCAATGAAAATGATGACATCATAAGCAATCATACTACTCAAGAAAGCATGTCCTTACAACAGAAACCAATAAAGTCCCAAACAAAGATGAAGGCAAGGAAAGAATATTGATGATTTTAGCAAGTGCATACTTTGGCATGGAAGGCTTGGCCACACCTCCTATTACAAATTTAAAAGAATGATCAAATGGGAAAAAGCTACAAGAAATAAAAATTTGGATATTCCTCAAGACAAATGTGAGACCTACATATAAGGAAAGCAAACAAATTCTCCTCACAACTCTTACATGATAAATAAGGAAAAACCATTTTATCTTCTACACATGGATCTTGTTGGGCCAATGCCCACTATTTTAATAGGGATAAATTATTTCATGGTCATAGTATATGACTACTCAAGATACACTTGGACTTACAATCTAAAGTAAAATAATGAAGCCATAAAATACTTTGAAACTTTCCACAAATTGATTGAAAATTCCATGAATATCAAGATTAAGCCCATTAGATCAAACAAAGGAGGTAAATTCATAAATAAATAATTTAATAAGTTCTATAAAGAAAATGGTATCTTTCATCAAAGCACATGTGGATATAGCTCACAATCAAACAAAGTGGTTGAAAGAAAAAATAGAAGAATACAAGACATAACAATGTGCTTACTAAAGCATGTCTCATGACCTAACCAATATTAGATTATGGCTATCATAGTTTCTTGTTACATTTCTAATTAAATCATCATCAAAAGCAATGAAAACAAATCTTCATATGAAGTTTTATACAATAGAATTTCTAACCTGAGTCATATAAGAATATTTGGATGTCATTACTATGTAAAAACCCCAAAATAATTCATTGACAAACTTGAAGACAAACAAAAAAATGCATCTTTCTTGGTTATGATTCTTACATTGGTGGATACAGGTGCTATGACCCAATGAATCATAAATGATATGTTTTAAGAGATGTTATATTTGATGAGATAAAGTTTGGTAAGTGATTTTTTCAAATAGCAAGAAAAATTAGACATATATCAAAGTTCAAAACCTTGGGTTCAAAGAGATCATCCTCACACTAAAATGCTAGACATAAATTTTGAAAGAAGAACTACAAGATCTTAAAATATTACAGATATGGCATATTCAACAATCTCAAGTAAACCAACCAATGTTAATGAAGCCATGAAATTAAAATTCTAGAAAGAAATCATGGACAAAGAGTACAATTTCATCCTAAGAAATAACATATGAGAATTATCAGACAAACCAAAAGATAAAAAGGTTATTGATTGCAAGTGGTTGTATAAAACAAAGTATAATGAGAAAGGAGAAGTCACAACATACAAATCAAGACTTGTCACAAGAGGATTCAAACAAAAGAAATGCATTGACTATGAAGAAATCTTTACATCAGTGGCTAGATTTAAAACCATCAAGCTCATTCTCCAGAGTAGCACATAAAGATCTAAAGGTTCAACAAATGAATGTTAACTTAGTATTTCTAAACAGATCCATTAAAGAAGAAGTATACATCTACCAACTTGAAGGTTATCTTATCAAAGGAAAAGAAAACAATGTATACAAACTCAACAAAGCTCTATATGACCTATAGCAAGCACCCAAGGCCTAGTTCCAAAGAATTAATGGCTCTCTCCATGGAAATAATTATCAAAATTTCATGTTAAAATATGACACTATATTTCAAGAAAGAAGGAGATGAATTCATCATCATATCACTATATACAGATGACATTATCTTTATTGTCACCAATAAAAGGCTAGCAGAAAATTTCAAGAATGATATGAAAACTGAATTCAAAACGAAGGACCTTGGAGAACTCAAATACTTCCTAGAAATTGAAGTGAATCAGGATAAGGAGGGAATAGGAATTCCTCAAATCAAATACACAAATTTCATCATTAAAAAATTCAATCTAAAGAATGAGAAGCTAGTCAGTAGTATTTTGTCATACATTTTAAAGTCAACCAGCAAAGATAATGCTCCTCTCATAGATGCAATCATTTATAGAACCATAATTGGATCACTTTGGTTTCTCTACCATACTAGACCAGATTTAGAATACACAACATTATACTTATCCAAATTCATGCAAGAGCTCAAACAATCTCACATGCAAGCATTTATGTATCTCCTTAAGGATGCAATACAAACCTGCAACTTTGGGATCTAATTAAATAAAAGAGACAATAATCTTCATGCATATTTAGATGTTGATTGGATAGGAGATATTGATGATAGAAAATCCACATCAGGAAATCTCATTATGCATGGAAAAAATCCAATTTACTAAAAATTAAAGAAATAATCATCCATCAACTTATCCACTTGTGAAGCAGAATTTACTACCATGGCCATATGCCTTCAATACATACTCTGGCTAAATAAACTCCTCTCACTCTTAAGATTTGAAGTTGATCTCTTTACAAATTTGTATTATAATAATACAAAAACAATTCAACTATCCCAAGATTATGTGCATCATGAAAAGTCCAAATACATTAACATCAAATACTATTTCATCAAGTAAGAAGTGAAAGAGGGAACCATCAAACCCATTCACATTAGTTCAAAAGAGTAACTTGTTAACTCCCTAAAAAAATATTTTGTCTCATAGGAATTCATATCATGAAAAAGAAAGAAAAAAGAAAAAATAAAGAATGAAAATTACCTTTCATGCTAAGGAGGGATTGCTGGATATTTAGAGTAGAAGACAATAATTTTATGTTTTTATTATATAATATGAGTTTATTTTAATAAAATATAGGAAATTTCTAGATTGATGGATAGTTTTAATGTTATTTTGACCCTAATCCTATATATATATATAGGCTTGTATTATATATTTTTTAGTAAACTTTGCCCCACTTGTTACATATATATATATATATATCCAAGGCATCTTTTGGGAATCTTTGTCATGACATCATCAATATAATTTCATCAATAATTTTGCTATTTCATTATCAATTCACCAATCTTTCATTAATTCATCAACATCATTCATCATCATTTACTCAATCTTGGAAGTTCAATAGTTAGAATTAGGGATAATTACTAGTTTAATAATATCTCAGTCATTTTGCAACATTTTTTAGTGATTCCAAATTTAATAAAAAAACAAGAATAGGTGGCTATGTGAAGCTAAAATTTTAATTTGATATCTACTATAGTTTGGGAGAAATTAGCTCTACAATTTGGCAAATTTTCTGAATCTTCATTATTATGCTATAATAACCAAAAACCATGCCATGTGACTGGCCCTTGAGGTAGTGATTCATTGACATTGACTTACTTTCCTAGAATGACACTGGAGTTAGTAAGTCATATCCATAAACTTATACTCACAGATTATCCCTTGATTTGGTGGCTCATCTTTAATCATTGATTTGACAGCATGGTTTCATCTTAGAAGTTCATATTTTGACAAATTTTGTGATTAGCTAATTTAATGGATATTTCAATATCCTAATGATGATGTTTTATACTAATTGATTATGATAAACTATGCAATTACAATGATGAATTCATATGTTTATGCTCTATGTAATCAAGATTTTGCTTGAATTATTTTAACTATTATGATGGCTTAATTATATGCTAGGGGTTCTAATTATGGGATTGAGCTTTATATTCTTCACTAGGCATCACACTTTGCTACACTTATGCTCAATAGAAGTCCTTCATGCTCCCATGGGATATAGATTTTTAATTTCCTACTCTTTGGAAATTAGCTATTTGCCTTTGTGTAAATCATTCAAATAGAGATTATGTCCATACAAAAGCACAGGACCAAGTGCTAGTTGTTGTTGGAGTTGTGATGAAATTTTGTTCTGTGTAAATGTTCTTCTTATAGTTTATCTTCTCATCTTCTGAAGATTTCCTTCAATATTTTTGAAGCTTTTTGAATCACATCTTTTTTTTCCATCTCTTTGATAGAAGTAAATCTCATTAGTTTAAATTTAAATCTATTTTTCAAATTTTATATTCTAAAATTATTTGATTCTTGTGGATATTTTTCTACCTACCGATTAAGCTTTAAGCTTTTGTTTAATGTCAACACCATTTTGGTTTTTCCATTTATTTTTCCTTATGAATAAAACATGTAATCTTACAAGGACATAATTAAGAATTTACATATCAAAATATGAAATAATGATATCCAAGGGACCACTACCTTGAAGTGATGGTTAGGTCCTTGTTTCTCAAGTCATAAGACTTGGGTTCAAGATTTGGTGTCAGAAGAGGTTAGGCTTTTGCATCTACTAATCCTACTACAACCTTGCCATGTTGGACATGTATTGAAAAATATCCTTTCCCACCTTCCCTAAAAATCCAATAGTTTCCTGATACATTGTTGGTAATTTCCATCTCATTTCATATCAAAGATAGAAATAGATTATGTATAAATGAGATTGAGAGGCTAATGTGAAAGTGCCTTATCTTAGGTCTGATTTGGCCTAAGATGTGGAATCCCATTTTCATTCTTTAGTCTATTCTCTCTCATTTTTAATTGTTTTTCATTTAAATTTTAAAATTTGACATGGTATCAAAGCATAGATGTTGATCTTAATACTTCTCCTATTTTAATAATCATTCTCCACTAACGTTTCCACTACTATGAGAGTTTCTAGTAGCATTTTTTTGCTATGAGAGTTTCTACTATCATGGTCATCATTCTCTGTTGGCTGCATCAATATTTTTAAAATGAGGAATTTCCTTTCATTTTAAATCCAAGATTTATATTAAATTTATTTATCTTTTCTTGTTGATGTTATGATATTCCAACAAGAATAAATGTTTCAACCCTTCATTATCTAGTGTATGTTATTATTTTAGCCATCATTTGATCATTTTTTCTTCATAAAAGTGGTTATTTTTCTAGCATAGATCATTGCCTCTGATGAGTGGCGAGGTACCCCTACACTCAACCATACAAATACGAGTGTTACACGTGCGATCCGTNCCCCTACACTCAACCATACAAATACGAGTGTTACACGTGCGATCCGTTCGAACTCCGCAAACTAAGTGCCTACACGCCTTATGGAACACTTAAGGTTAATCGTTCATTGTCTTCCCAGACTTACTTGTATTTGTCACGGTTGTATGGTTAAGTAAGTCTGAGGTATGTGATTTTTATATCTTTTATGTTTTATCTCCTATGCTAATGAGGGAAAGGGTGAAGATACTTAGTAACTAACTTTAATTAACTAAGTTCTAATGCCTAGCATCAGTATCCATTCCCACTTGTTGTTCACACCCTGAACCAATGCAACCTTCTAGGATTACCAAACGCTATTCGTTACTGGGATTACCAAGCATAACACACGTGCTCGAAGTGGTCATATTGAATGCACTTAACTAGGAGTGTTGAGAGTTGAGAGAGATTAATTAACTAATAAAGCATTTAAAAAATTAACAATATTAAAGTCCTAATTAGCTTAGTCCATGCACCGCAAGGTTTATCCAAAAAGTTCATCTTTATTTCCGTACACAAACTTGTGCTCAGGTACAATATTTGCTCGAATAAAGATCCGTTCACTTTGGGACTCCTACTACGGGCACATGGAAATTATTCTATCTCTAGAGAGGTAAAACTGTCAGAGTTTTGCTAAGGGTCTAGATCTAGATTGAGCAACAAGGGAGAGCCACCTCTTATTTATAGATTTGGTGACACACTACGATTTCACATACGTGATATCGCAGGGGAAGATGCGATATCGCGTACGCGATATCGTGGCTGATGCGATATCGCGTCCCATCAGCCTCTAAGATAATGCCAAAAGCAAAGTTTGGTATTCCTAGATATGATATTGATAATTTCCATTTCATTTTAAGTCATAAATGGAAACAAATTATGTATAAATTTGATGGAGAGGTTAATATGAAAGTGCTTTTTGGTTATTATAGCATAACAATAAAGGTTGTACACTACTAATCCAAGATTCCATTAGCTAAAGAAGATTATTAACCTTTAGCAAAGCACTGCCAACTTGAGACTTAACTTAAAAACTAACAAGTTGAACAACATTAAGTTTTTTAAGCATTGTCATATCCCTATTCTTGAATGGTGCTATTGCATAATGAATATGGTGTCTCTTCATAACTAACTTTAAGTTTATTTTAATAAGACTTGAAAGGACAAGTCATAATTAAGACTCAAAAGGACACGTTGTAATAATAGGCATGTCTCTCAAGATAAGTTTTGTGGGTTTGACCTAAGATATTTATACTTGGGCATTAGAGGTCTTATCAACATAGAGTTGTAGAGTTGGTAAAGGTGAGTAACAAGTGTTGAATGAACTAGGACATGAAGAGGATTGGCTATCCCTTTTAGTTGTTTGTAGACCTAACCATGGTGGCAATGTTGGATAGCCTCTAAGGGATAGATGCTAAAGGAAGATAACCCCAAGGAATACTCAAAGCATGATATAAACATGTTATTCACATTAATAAAACATTCTTTTCTTTTTCCTCCTACATTTTCCATGTTATTTTCTTTATGCATAATGTTGAATGTTACACATATTTGATGTTTTCACATTATCTTCTTATTTTTAATGTCTAATATAACATATATTTGACATTTTCCATGACATCAAGGAGCAAGATGTCACAAGCATGATGAACTCATCATGTATAGTTGCATGATTATGAAAATATCACATCTATTTTTCAAAATAGAATGCAAAATGCACTTCTAAATAGAAAGAAACTCCTATGAAAGGGGAGGAGAATCTTCAAGAAAAGCTTCTTTCCAATTAGAATAGAAATTATTAATAGCAAAAACCCCAAATTCCAAGCAAACATGGCAAAAATACAATCATAAAATGAATAAAGAAATTCATCAACTAAGTTACATATCATACATTTAGGCTTTGTCATACCCAAATACATGAAACATCATCTAATAGAAAGATATTTTTCAAGAAGATACCACATGAAATACTTAATTTTAGGAAAGGAAAGGAAGCTTCCAAGATCTTTTAAATTTAGTATGTCATCACCTTTTAGAATTATCAAGTGAGCAAAATTTATTGCATTTAGCAATAATAGAAACTCTTAAGTTTAGAAAAGAGCATGCTCTAGGAGTACTGTAAGAAAAGAAAGAGGAGTTATTAATTTACTTGAGACTAAAAAATGATTCATAGGTAGAGGAAAAAGCAATAGAACCTTCAAGTAGTTGAATAATACTCAAGAAAGTATTTCACATACAATTTGAAATAGTATAGGTAGCTTGAAATTCATACCAAGGCATCCATTGATTCTATGTGATATTACAAAAATAACACCTCATTGGTATCAACAAGAAGCTAATCAAGGCCTTACAATAGCAAGAGGTAGACTATGAGCAAGCAATCAATCATTCATAGTATTTGAGGGAACTATGATTTTGTTGAAATACTAAAATTACTAATCTAGAGCCAAACTTTTCAAATTTGCTTAGTATCAAAAGAACCTTGTTGTAAAACCAAAGCAAGATATAAAAGCTAATTATGAATAGATGTGCCTTGCCAAACAAATTCTTTTTTAGAGAAAACCTATTCAAGTCTCTTAAATAAAATAATACTCTAAACACTACTACAGTCAAAAGAGTTAGCAACCCATTTAATAGCTAAAGCTAAAATTTGATTATAGGTGTTAAGAAGACCCAATCTTCATTCCTTTTTCTTTTTTTTTCTTTTTTTGTGGTTGAGCATAAGAATACCAAGCAACCGAACAAAGGCCTTTCTTTTCCTCACTACTATTCTACAAAAATTTCTAATAAGTTTTTCCAGCTTAACATAAGAAGATCTTATAGGAGCCCAATGAGATGAATAATAAACATGAGCGGAAAATAATTTAAATTTACAAACTAAATATTTACGTGACATAGTAAGCTTGTTTTCTTTTCACTTACTAATTTTACATTCTACTTTCTACGAAAAAAATCTCAAAGACTTAACAAAGCATCCTTGAAAGAAAAGGGAATGTACAACACTTTACCGATGTCATTTTTTGAAATAATTCTTCATTCCTTATTGCATAATAAAGAATAGTCATCTTGGTTATTAAAAAAAAAAGAATTTTGCCAATTTATTTTTGACCCAGATAACTTACAATATTCATCAATACACTTGAATAAATATATTAGAGAAAGTTGTTCATTCTTCACCACAAAAAAATATTCATCAGCAAAATGCATATTTAGGAATAGTTTCTAATGGCCAAAATTAATATTTCATTAATAAAATCATCTTGTTTGTCATAATAAAGTGCATGACAAAGGAAATCATGAGCAAGTATAAACAAATAAGGAGCAAAAGGGCAACCTTGCTTGACAAATCTGTTGATAAAAATGGACTTATGCTTACTATTGTAACAACACAAGCATTAGTATCAGCAAAAAGATAATGAATCATATTTATAAATTTACAACTAAAATCAACTTTATGGAAGCAAACAATGAGAAATCCTCATTCAATCTAATCATAGGCTTTGACATAATCAAGTTTAATAAAATTAATATTTTAATTAGCATCTTCTACCCATTGCATATGTTCCTAAGTAGTAATAATATTAAAAAGAATAGATTTTTAAAAAAAAAAATCTAGTTTTTTTTTGGATATATAATATATGAAAGAATAACTTGTAGGCTCTTAGCAAGACACTTAGCTAAAATTTTATAAACAAAATTTAGTAGAGTAATAGGTTACTAATTGATAATATAAGATAAGTCTATTTCTTTTGAAATAAGTCTAATAACTTTTTTATTTAGATAACTTCCTAGAATACCCTTGGGAAGACTTTCCATAACAATAGAATAGAGATTAGTAGCAATTAGGTCTCAATGACATTTAAAAAATTCAATAGTTTAATAATCAAAACTAAAAGCTTTTCCATTAACCATGCCAAAACAAGCAACCTTTAATTCATCTAGAGAAATATTTGAATCAAGTAATTGATTATGTTCAAGTTTGACCATGGAAGGAATACGGGAAGCAACTACTTGGAATGCCTTCGCATCAAAGCCTTCTAAGAAAAAGATTATCTGAAATTAAAGAGTAATATAGTTGGTAATTTCTTTTGGCTCATGAAGAACATCATGTCCATTATGAATCTTCTTAGTGAAGGTAAACGGTTATTTCCTTTAAGATATTTTAAAAATTATTTGCAATTTTCATCTTGGATTTTTACCCAAGAAAGCTAACTTTTAATGATAGAGCTCTTAGCCTAATGACCATCCCAAGCTTACCTGGCAACCTTTGCAAAATAAAAAGCACTTTGCAAATTAATATTGGAGGGATCTTAAGTAAGCTCATGAGATAATTGAACCAAGATTGATCAATATTATGTATAGTAGAACTACCCTTAGCAACAAATTATCATCATATGTAATGAGCAATAAAACAGATCCTGCTAGTAGTCTGCATCCAACAATCAACCCAACCTTCTATACCTTGAGGCTTAAGTTTTGTGTTTCAAAGACAAATAAGTATGAGCCCTTGATTAGAAGAAAAAGCAAAAGCATTCATGTAATATAGAATTAAATAAAAGTTTAGCTATGTTTGCAAAAGATAAACAAATCTTTATGTGATAATGATTTGATAAAGCTTCATCATGAAAAGTTTTAATGGTATCTTACATATGCTAATTAAAACTATGAGACAAATAAAATTTGTGCAGTTTACTCAGAATTCTATACTTAGCTTCTTGAAAATTATTCCAAGTGAGTGACTAAGAAAGATTAAAGTTATAACATAATTTATAACAATTTGTTAAATAAAATTATCCCATATAAATTTTTTTGATAAAAAGAGGTGAAAACTTTTGCCTCCAAGTCTATCACTTGTAGACTCAATCTTATTAAAGTTTGTACCCATGAGCTAAGAAACTTTGGGATGAATATTTAAAAGTTCATGTCATAATTCAATTCTAGCTATAGAATTATTAGGAGCATAAATGCTACATAACCTGAAGGATAACTATGTCCATCAAAAATGATCTAAATAGCTCTATTATCACTATCACATCCTTGCTTAATCATTTTACTAATCCAGTAATGATGAATGATGATAGAAACATTACCTTTCAAAAAAAATGTGCTATAGAAATGCAACTGTTATTCAATAAGATATCATTTGTAATATAAGTCATTGTAGCATGGAAATTTTGATATCTTATAAAAAAATAAAATCAATATTAAATTGTTATTGCTAGAAAAAATTTTCTACATGAACATGTCAAAGTCAATCAATCAAACTTTGAATATTTCAAGAAAAAATAATCATGGTTGAGTGGGGGGAGAAAATCCCCATCCTATTTGATGTGTTAAGCTCTGTATTATCTTCAAGAATCATCTTTGAATTTAAAACATCATAAAAATTTAATACACTTACAAGAGGTTGTGTTGTGTGTTAAGCTCTATATTATCTTCAAGAATCATCTTTGAATTTAAAACATCATAAAATTTTAATACACTTACAAGAGGTTGTGTTGTAGCAGTAGCCTTACTAACAAAGGTAGAAACATCAAAATGTGAGAGTGATGTCTTATCAGAATGCATAGATTGAGAAAAATCAATCACCAATGAACTACCATTTTTGGAAAACCACATGTTGAAAACCCTCTATGTCAATCATAGTTTTCTTTTGAACATTATTATTTGATTGTATATTAATATTTTTCTTCTACATTCAACCTTTTTAATAGATGAAGATAGACCTAAATTAACAACTTTTTGCATATCTCTAGGAGACTTATTAGCATATTTTGAAGCAAAAGTAAAAATGTTGGTAAATATTTCTATCCTCTTGTTATGCATTTCCAAGATTGTCCTTAGTTTCTATTTTAACTCATTTTTTCTCTTCTTTACTTCCTCTTTTTTAATCAAAAAAGGACAATCATTAAACTCATACCCTTCACTATGACCAAAAACTATAGGACTTAGGAATATTATAAAATGTAGTTGGTTAAAAGTAATTCTTCCTGCCTTCTTACAACACAAGTTCCTTTTTGTGGTTACACAGATCTATTTCAATAAATTATTTACTTCATAAATAATATAGAATAGAAATAGATTCTAAATGTTTTATTGGTCTAAGGCTAATAATTTGTTGTTTAACCCTTTGAAAAATCAAAGGCAAATTGAAAAGCTCAAACAAAATAAGGAACCTTCTAGTGTTCTTCAGAATTAACATTAAGTTTGGAGTCCACTTACAAAAAATCAACACATTATGCTTATGTATAACATATCCAATATCTTTTTTTTTTTCACTGTCTAATTTAGCAAGTAAAAGAAACTAGAGAAATACTTAGCATGAACAACTTTAATATTATGTTTTTACAATACATCATTTAGTTGCAAAGTAGAGTTCTAGCTATGAGGTAAATAACCCAATTTTTAAACAAAAATATATCATGATGTTTGATCGGTAACAACAAACTCATGCACATCATTAGGAAGAATTAAATCTAGAGTTGGATTATTTAGCAACAAGTGAATCAACATTTTGAATAACATCTCCAACTTAAGCATCAAGCAAAAACACTTAGAGTGGTTTGGAATCCCCCATTGGGGAAAGAAATCCTAGGAGCAACCAATTCTTTGCAAATGTTTATCAAAATTTGAGTACAACTAGTAAATTACCAAAATCTTGGTTGTAAAAAACCAGACAAAAACCTCCTAAAACTATGAAGGAAAGGATGTAGCGTCTAGTTTTCATTGAAGAAAAATGTCACATGTATCTTCTTAATTTGTATTCTTATTGCTTGTTGAGTTTAACTAATTAATTATGAAAATTTATATATACAAGGTATAAAATACAAAAATAAGTGGATTGCTTATTTTGCATATAATGGTTTTTAAATTAGATTGCTAGTGATAGGTGGCTCAAATGGTTATTCTTTTATAATAAGCTATAATTCTTGGGCTATATTTATGGTCATTCTTTTAGGTTCTGACACCCCATCACCCCAAATTACATACACTACTCACTTTCATATAGACTCTCATCATTATGTTACTCTATAATTCTTGGAGTGTACTTATGGTCATTCTTTTCAAGTTTTAACACCCTACCCCCAAAATTAGATACACTATTCACTTGCATGCATACTTGGCATTATAAATTGCAAATTACTTGCATGCTTGTAGACAGGGGGCTTGCTTGTTTCAAATTAATATCAAAATTAAAGCCTTCCAAATCTTCAAAATAATTTAACTTGATAAGCAGGTAAAATATTAAGAGCGAAAATTTTGATTGCATGATAACCACATGTCAACATACACACACAAAAAAACTGAGAAAAATGAGAGTATGATATGAAGTTGAAATTGAATTTGCATCACGTAGTTTTAGAATATTTTTCATAGAATTTGTTTAAAAATCCATAACTTAGTGTTGTTTATTGGAATCAAACCTTTGATTTAGAGTTGGATTGAATGATAACTGCAAGTCAACATATACAAAGAATACATACAGGAAGGGATGACAGCATGATATGAAGCTCAAACTGAATTTTTACTATTTCATAATTGTTCTTGGGACCATTATTTGCAAGGATGGTAAGTTGCTTATTTCTCAAATGGTAAGATCTAAGTTTGAGTCTAAGTGTATCCACTAGCCCTCCTAGGATTCCACCTAGGAAAGGGAGACCCTGTTTGTACAGGAAAAAGTCTTATAATTGTTTTTATGGATTTTTATTCACTTATGACCTAAAGTTGGATTTCATGATAATCATAAGCCACATGAACAAAAAAAACACAAGGGAAAGGGATGAAAGCACTATAAGAACCTGCAATACAGAAGAAATACTCAAGGGAAAGGGATGAGAGGGTGAATTTTTATTAAGCAGTTTCAGAATTCTTTTTCTTATGGAATGTTTTTTAGACTTGTATGTCAAACACATGATAGTAACCTATAAGTAAATTTTTAATGAGTAATTTTTAAATTGTTTATTAGAAATTTCTTTAAAATCTATAACCCAACGTTGCCCTAACACTAAACTAACACCAACCTCATGCATACAGAAAATTCAATGCAGGCATGCATAATGACAAGGTGACATCTGCAGTGAATTGTAGGAGCCAAGTTCCACAATTATGTCCATGAACATGAGCTGGAGTGATGTTACTAGCAGGAGGGCATGGACATGGAATGGAACCCACGACTGGGCCCTAACCGCTGGGTGGTTAGAAGACAATAGACAATATTTTGTAAAAAGCAACACAAACTAATCATAAGGCCAGGCCTCCTTTCAAAGCCCATGATGAGATGCTTTCTACATTTTCAACGTTCACGTGTTACATGTTACCAACCATGCTGTGGGGTTCCCTGTGATGCTATCTGATATATAAGAGGTACATGCTCAGTTTTATTTTGGAATCCGATAATGAAACTGTTATATTGGATTGGTGTGTCTTAAGATTCAAGTTCGAATTCAAGTTTTACTACGTCAGAAACAAGCACTTTATTATTATTATTGAGCTTTACCATTATTTTAGAAGATAAATTCTACTACTGTATGTACAGTAAGTTAGTTTTGGCAGATGGAAAGTAGGTGTGACCATTAATTTATTATCTCACAAGTATTCACAGAGAAATAGTGTTCAGTATATATCGTTGACTATAGTTATTAAATTGTTTTAAAGCATGGTTGATTGCATGATTTGTTGGGTGTTGCATTCATTTCACTTCTCTTATTTTAGAAATTGTGCGGTACCTTACCATGACTGTACCTTGCTGTCATTCCCAGAATGGTAGGTCAAGTTGAGTTAATTTTGGCTACTGAGAAGTAGCTTAAATCATTAGTTTATTTTCTTATAAAGATTGGCAGAAAAAGAGTTGAATATATACCCTTGATTGTATTTATCAAATTGTTTTAGGACATATTTGGCTGCATGATTTGCTAAGGGTTGCATCACTTTCACTTTTTGTATTTTAGAAATTGTACAGTTTTTCACTTTTGAATCTTGACAATCTTTTAAGTGATCAAGATTCTTCTCAACTGCCAGTGAGAAATTGAATGATCAGCCAATTATTTTTAAAGGATTTACAAAGAAAAGAGTAAAAGTATACCTTCTAATGTACCCTTATAAAATTGTTTTAAAGCACATTTGTTTGCATGATTTGCTGGGTGTTGCATCAATTTCATTTTTAGTATTTTTAAAATTATACAGTTCTTCCTGGATCAATCTTGAAATTCTTTTCAGACCACATACACCCATTTCTATTGTTCTATTTACAGCTTAAGATTTACGAATCCTTAAGCAAATCTACAGCAGCTTAAGATTTATGAATCCTTACGCTCAACGGCTACCCAAGTTCAAGTTCAACATCTAAAGGAGAAACCAAACCAGTCGCATTTATTGGATTTTACACCCAACAGTCCACAACTTGCCACACTTTATAGCGACGGCGCGCCATTTGCGGAGGCGAAAGATGACAATTTAAGATTTGTCGTCGCCTGCGAGAGATGCCGTGGGCCTTGGCAGATAAGAAAAAGAGATTTCCACTCGTGGATAATTGCCGCCTACCTACCCAGATGTATCATAAATATGTATGTAGCTGTCTGTCACTTTCATTTCTGTAAGAGGCACAATAAAGCTTCTTTTTCACGAATTATTTTGCCCCTGTATCGAATCCGGATCCGTGAAAAAATCCAAGCTTTTAAAGTCTGACAAGCCCCCATGCACGCAGGCAACTAGCTTACTTGTCTGATACGATTAAAGATTACGCTCCTGGAAGAGCCCACCAAGATTACCTTTGATCAGATCAGATCAGATCAGGTTACATGATCATAGAATTGAATTGATTGCCATCTTTTTCCATATGTATTTTGTGGGTCATGGCAATAGCAGCACTGTATTCTACATGTTTATCTGAACTGCTGCTTCGTCTGTTCTAGATTCTCCCAAGCTGTATCTGAAATGAAAAGCTAAGCTCTCTGAATCAGAATGCATACAAAGCAACAGTGGCAAATTAAAGCTTCAAAACACGAAGGTATAAAATTAATAGGATTAGTCTCATTAAGTTCAATTGATAGGATTAGTATTATCATTGCATATTAATTCGGAGGCGACGCTCTGCAAAACTTTGAGAAGACCATCGTACGTGACCAAACGAAATTATGATTCCTGATTCCTGTTACGGTTGTCAGGAATATCTGTTGAGAATACCCAGCAGATCAACTGCAAACTCTATAATTAACTTCCAAGAATATAATTACATTGCTTTCGGGATTGTTGAGTGAGGTTTTGAGTAAAGCAAAAACGGGCAAATTCCGTGTAAACTAGTCTACATTATCCAAGTGAAGGAGAATAAAAAAGTGGAGATAAAGTAAGCTGGAAATAAGTTATTTACTTTGTATAAACTCGAAAGCAAAATATAATCCATTCTAAATGTTAACCAAAAGATACTAAATCACATTACATACGCTAAACAATTATGAATTATGAAGGCATAATAATTAAAAATGTGATGATACTACTGTTATTTCATAACATGAATGATACATGCAACCAGATGTGAAATTGCAATCTTAATTTTATAAAAAAAAATATGCATGAATGACAAGAAAATCAAGATGTACAAAAGAATATGTTATAAAGTTAAGTGAGACTTCTATTTATAATTAAAATAATAAAAAATAATTACCTTAATAACTTACAAACTAAAAAATAATTACCTAATAACTTATAAACTTACTACTCATAGACTTTGAAATGGTATTAAGTATATCAAAATCCTCTATCTATTGACTTTCTACTCTATATATATATATATAACATGTAATCAAATTTAATGGATTCTATAATAACGGTTATTAAAATTGTAGACTAATCATTGAGAATGGGATTTATACCCATTTTAAATAGAAAATAACATATTTCATTACAAACAACTAGCTAGCCATAACTTTCACATTGTTGCTTGCAAGATTTCTTTCATTATGTTTCTTTTTAATTGAGTAGAGGGACAAGGAGAGAGGGGAATGTTATAGGAATTCTAACACAAGTTTGGCTAATTAGTTGAATGCTAACAAATAGGATCTTTTGAAGAAAATTTACTAGTAGTATAGTTTAACTCTTATGCACGTGCCAACATAAAGGGAACATAATGAGAAACTTAATTAGAGAGGAATAAGAAGGCAAGAGGATAACAGGACAAAGAAAATAACATCCTCTAATGTCACATAGTAATCATGATTATCTAATCTATGCACTACTTTGGAAAACTCAAAGTTTTGAATGTAGCTATTTACAATATGTGGAAGTGAAAGGATGAGGATGTTTTTTAGAAGAAATGACCTAGAGAGATAATTGTCCAATCTTCACTTGTTGATAATAATTGTGCAACATAGATATAAATCACTTTAAACGTATAATTTCTATCAAGGTGATTAATCATCATTCCTACAATTAAATGCTGGTTCACCTTTCATGCCAAGCCAAGTTAACTTGATGATTTGAATCAATTATTGTATTCTAGAAATAAAAGTAATTAAATTTGAAATTTAAAAAACAAATCATAAAATAAAGAAGCACACCTAAAACACATGGATTGCTTTAAAAATAATTGCCAGTAATTCACAAATTATCTATGCAACTTTCTGTTACTTTGAACCTCTATAGCACCCCTATTTAGCTTAGGCTTTAACTTGTGCATTTCTTATAAGTGTTGCACCTCTAACCTTTACTCAGGATAAACCTTAACTTGTACTATGTTAATAAAAAATGGAGGAAAACACATCAAAATCAAACACCATTTCTAGATATTGATTTCTGGCGATCATAGGTCTAGTTGACAAAGAAGAGTGAGTGATCAACCGCATGACTGTATCAATATGACACAAGATTAAAAAAATAGTTCATAGATAAAAAACAAAGAGAAAATATGTTTAAGGACTTCATGGTAGATAAATAAATTTTAAATTAGCATAAATGCTTATTAAAATAATAAATAGACAACCTACCTAAGAATAAACCCTCAACCCACCTAATGTAGGCTAGAGTGCTTACATACCTAATTAGTTAGGGCAAGGCCTAACACCCAAGCCTCACTTGATGGTGTTAAATTGTGGTGTAGTAACACCTTTATCCTAATATCTACAAGTTGTTCCCTTGTGCATAATATTCCAATGAAATCATCTTCTTTTCTACCTATTCCCTAATGAAATGGTGTTTGATTTTGATGTGTTTTGTATTTGAGTATTGAACTAAATTTTTGGTAACATAGTCGCAATTTCTGATGATTTTTTTGGGTTTTGCTTGGCCGTTTTTCTCTTTAACTTGCGTTGTCCTAGGCCTTTGCGTTCTGGGCCTAGCTACGGTGGGAGCAACTGCGCCACCTCTCTCTACGATTGTTATGGGGCAGCTCCCTGTGGGATTCTTTACTGCAGCACTATGATCCAGTGGTAGTTTGGGCTGTGGCTAGGCGTCTTTGAGTTGCTGCTATGAAGAGGCAATGTGGGGCTTTTCTATGCTGTGTTGGTAGTGCAGGGTGTCCTTGTTGCAGTGGCCTTATTTCCTTTGTGGTTGTGGTTATGGTACTATTGTTCTTGCCATTATTGCACTTACTTCATGGGTCGATGTGTTGCAATGGCGAATTCGTCAAGTTCTACTCTCCCTTAGGGAAGTTCCTCTGCCTCACCTCAAATTGACTTCTTTTTACTTGATGATATTTTTGAAACAGTTTCCAAAGATTTCGCAACACGTTTTATTTTTTTCCAAATTGTGGGGTTTTTACCAAGGTCTTCAAGTATTAACACTCAAGTCCAAAGCCTTCTTCAACCACAGGGCATTCAGGTTTCTCATGCCCGATACTATGCTCGAAACGTCATTTTAGCAAAACTATCCAATGCCTCTCAGGTCAAGAAAGCTCTCTCTTTAAAATTTTTCCAACACGGAATGCAACCCTAATAGCTCGTGCCTAGATATTTGACTTTAATGTCAACGACCCAGCCTTTAACACAATTCCCTATTATGTGGAATTGCACAATCTTCCACTTATTTTTTCATCCGTTGAGAGGGACATTATGAGCACCCTAGGTCCTATTATTTCCAATCATTGTATGGTGATCAATGGAACTCAAATTCGCCGTTATTGTATTGAACTTGACATAGCTCTTCAAAAAACCTCATTAACCCTCGTTGCTGGTGGTAAACTCTTCACCAAAAAAGTAGACTATTTTTACCTTCCAAACTCATGTAGCTACTATCATAGGGCCAAGCATCATATATCTATGTATCCCTTCCTAGCCAGCAAGAAACAACCTGTAGCATCTCAGCAAACTCATTCCCTAGTCACATCATTGCACCCATCCTCAAAATCCTTCAAGTAAAGATCTCCTTCCCCAACAACTCCACAATCCTCCTCTCAGTCTAACACCTCCAAGCTACAAAAACCATAGTCAAGTACTCACACCTCAACCCAGGTCATTCCCTCAAAGGCAAGCAAGGACTCCATTTCAGTTGGGGAGTTTGTAGTGGGCAGATAAAGGAAACGAGTCAAGGATTCATTTTTTTCTACTCCACCCTACACCTCCTCTCCACTGAATACTTCTATGGTCCCTATCTCTACCAACAACTCCTTTGCCCTCTTGTCAAGAATAATGGAAATTGATACTTTGACTTCTGAACCTTCCATTGACCTCTCAATCGAAATGCCCCTCACTTCCCCATGAACCTCCTTTCATGGAACATTTGAGGCCTTACTAGTAGGCTTCGACAAAAGGGAGCAGGCAACTTTATTTCCAGTCTTAATATAGCCTTTGATTTCATTCTCCTTCAAGAAATTAAGGTTTTAGCCAACCTTTTATTCTTTTTCACCCATTGGTTTCTTCCTCACTCCTCAATTCTAGCGACATCCCATGCGAGTGGGAAAGGAGGTGTTACCATCCTCCTCTCACCCTACTGGAAAAATAAAATCCTTCAAAGTGGTTCTGATTCTGGGCATAGAGTTTCCTAGGCCACCTTCTCCTCCTTGCATGGCCCTTTTGGAATCTGCTTGACATATGCCCCAAACGACTCCAGAGAACGGGCTCTTCTTTGGCAAGAACTTGCAAATTCTCTTCCCCTAGTGCCTTGGATATTCAGAGGCAATTTTAATATGGTCGAATTCCCTCAAGATAAGCTCAAAGGGGTGTTTTTCAACTGCCCAATTTCGAGTATCAGACCTAGTCCGCCTTCATGAAAAGGTTTTACCTTTTAGACAGGGTGGACCCCTCTGCATGTGTTCCCCTCCACAAATTTACCTGGAGTAATCTCCATCTTGGGCAAGCTCACATCTATAGTAAGTTAGATAGGTTCTATTTCTCCATCCATTCTTTCTAGCAAGCCTTCTCCGCTACTACAGTTCATCACCATGCTACCCTATTGATGAAGTGTCAAAAGTCAATCCGTCGACTAGGCCACGTATAGGAGGCCGCATATACGTGGCCGTGTCGATGCGGGCCCGTCGACGTAGCCACCCTACATCAATGTGGCCCCATTTACGCAGCCACCCTTCCCGGCCTATAAATATGAGGGCCTTTCGCCTCATTTAGGCATCTTTTTGAGTAGTTGTAGCGAAGCTCTTGCAGTTTGCTTCCACAAGAGATAGAATATTTGCCAAGTGCCCGCAGTAGGTGTAAGAAAAGTGATCGGATCTTTATTCGAGCGTTGATGTATCTGAGCCCATTGGCGTGACGGCAATAAAGACGAACTGTTCAAGCATACCTTGCAGCATTTGGACTTAGTTGTTTCATGTCTTTAATAGTTTAAAATGTTTATGCTTTATTAACTACTAGTTAATGCTTTATTAGTTACTTATTGATTATTTATGTTTTCATTATTATAATTTCAATCGTTATTGTTCATTTGTAGTTCGTTAAGCCATAAGTACGACCATCTCGAACGTAATCCAAACACTTGGTAAGTCCAGTGACGCTTAACGTCTAGTAACCCAGCAGTGTTAGGAAATGCTCAGAATGTGCTCAGAAGATGGGAACGGATACTTATGCTAGGAGTAGTTAGAATATAAACTAGGATAATTAGAGATTAGATTATAGTTTATTCCTTCCCTTTCATACTTCAATTAGTCGCCGAAAAAGATAATCAAAAATATATAAAAATCATTAGCCTTAGTCTCACTTAACCAACGTAACATAACTTCACAAGTGAGATTAGGTTGACAACGACCGTTCTAACCCAAGGTTTCACTGGTTAGAAGTTTGGTGTATGTTAAGTGCTTATAGTCTGCGGATTTCGACCGAGTCGCGAGTGAACGCTCGTGATTCGTATGGTTGGGCGTAGAGATACCTAGCCCCTCATCATTGGCGTCGTTGCCAAGGACTGTTAGTTTTACATGCATCATCTAACTTTAGTGAAATTATCATTTAAGTCATTGGAACGAACCTAGGGTAGGAATATTTACGCACACTAGGCGAACTTAAGTTAATCATAAGGTACACCGATTATATGGACCATCTAACGTCCAACATGTCTTCTCACAGGAGAGATGCATTTGAACCACCAGTGCCGCAAGAATGTCAGGTGGTGTACAAACATCCCAATGAATATGTCCCTAATTTCACATTCATCCTACATCAGGATGAGCATCTTCAATGGTGGGACATGGAGGGTAGCATCATGCACCGCCCGACCGAGTAGCTCCTGCAATGCCATATCACAATCTGGGCAGATTGGGCATCCAGGACCGAGTGGCAGAGTATGTCATGGAGGACCATGACTACCGGGACTATCATCCCATAGAAGCTCAATAGACAAGAGATCAGCAGCAGGTCGAGAGATATGAACAGCAGAAGGGGAAGCAATTCACCAACCCCTTATTCTCACACGGGCTGCAAGATGATGGGGATCCCATATTTCATGATACCCATTCGACCGAACTTCACCTGGGGCCGTAGATCCTCCAGTCAGTCATTCAGAACAAACCTCCAAGTGACCATGATCTCAAGGGGATGGCAGGTCACGTAGAAAAGCTAGAGGAGATGACCACGGCCATCACCAGGGTAGATGGGGAGATCACTGCCGGAGCGGTGGCGATGCCTCTCCTTCTTCTCCATCCTCCCCCTCTCCGTCACCTTCATCCAGCTCAGGCTCTGAGCGTCACAGGGGAAGGTTGGAGAGAAAGGACAGTGGTAAAGAGGAAGGAGAAGAAGGAGAACTCAAAAAAAAGGAGAGTGCTAAAGAATTCAACTAGGATCCTTCCCTCAGGAAGAGGGAGGTTCGAGTTTGTGATGAGGAGGATGAGTCACCACTGGAAGTAGCAGTGAATAGGAAGACTTTGCCGTTACAAAAGTTTGCATCTGAAATATCGACAAAGGTGGATAAAATGTGGGACTCTTTAGATGAGAGATTCCAAAGTGTATTGAAAATCGCAGAAGAGTCCAAAGAATAGGGTAGTGACTATGATTGACGTAAGAAGAAGGGAGATGAACGTGCCCAACATAAAGGTAAGGGAAAAGTTGCTGTAGCAGAGCAGGTTGTAGACTCTGACACCGAGGAGGACGATGGATGTGGCGTATGCCAATATGAACATCCTAAGGGATGTTGTCCTGTGGCGTCCCACCTTCAAGAGTCTGGGGTCTATGCCTTGAACCCTCATTTGGTGCTGCAGTAGACACTCCGAATGTTACCTTATCCACAAGGCAACCCCAGGCGATTCCACCAGCAACAGCAAGGATACTATCCGAGTGGAATGCCCCCGCAATTGTATGAATACTTCCAACAGTAGCAGCAACCACAAGCGTGGGGGATGCCACCTCCAAGGTAGCAGTACCCTTACAAGCAGCCAGATCTTTATGGGTACTATGTTTAGCAACCAGTCTCTCCAAGAGACTCTTCCAGTCACACGGCCTTTCTCAGTTACTACCATCCCCTTGAATATTTCAGACATCCATCTCCATCACCCAGGGGGACAAATCCACATCTCTTCTACCCTCCGTCACCTTCTTCTGCCACTCCTCCACACCATCCCTCTCAGTTACCACCTGCTCCATCCATGCAGGGAGAAATACCACCACAGCCACAACAACGAAATGCTACGAGGGCTGTTAGCTTACAACTAGCACCTTGGTTGACTGGACCAGAATCCAAGCCACGCAAACGTCCTTTCTTCTGGCCCAATAATCTGAACACACCTTCACCTACGCCTGTGACTAGTGCCTCTGAACCTACCAACGCCTCCAACATCATACCACCCAAGCAGTCCTCCACTCCTTCGCACTCTAACATCTAGACGGTCATGCTCACACATGCCATGACCAACTGGATCAAAGCTGGTTCTCTTCCCCAGAAATTAACAGATCTGGGAAGCCCCCTCATATATCTTCAGATGGTTGGGAATGAGCTATGTAAAGCTCTTCTAGACTCATGGTCAGGGGTTAATTTAATCTCTCATGACATGTACAAGAACTGGAACCTGCCCCTACTAAAGAAGAGCAACATCCGGCTCGAGTTAGCAGACCAATCCATCATCGTTCCTTTGGATTTAGTGGAGGACATTGTGACCACCGTCTGTGGGTGGTCCTACCTTGCTGATTTCCTGGTCATCCATGTAGAAAACTGTAAGGGGAACTTCCTAATCATCATGGGAAGAGCCTAGCTAAGCACGATGGACGCACGACTAGGACTCTGAGATCTGTCCCTGGAAATTTCAAAGGAAAATCCTTTCAGGAAGATTGAGAAGAAAAGAGTTCCATGCATCGCATACAGTGACACGGGGTGCAACTGTGTGCAGCAGTTATGATCCGCTAAGCGGACATCCATTCAAGCATGCAATCAGTGTACTAAGGAATCACCAATTCAACAGTGCCTGTACTCAGCAGCCACTAACCAAGAGAGCACCCAGTGGCTGATAGCTGATACTGCTAGCAGCACATTATGCATGGAACCATCTGAGGGGCTAGTGCAAGCCTATATTGACAACACAGATGTGATGGAGGAGATTCATCAACAAACCTCCATTGTTGATGACCTAGATGACTGGGGAAAGCTAGAGATCCCTAAGAGCTTCAAGCAAGAGCCCCTTGAGCTAAAATCCCTACTGGCTCACTTAGAGTATGCATTCTTGCAAAATGGCAATCCAATAATTATCAATGTTGCCCTTGCTCCTAAACAGAAAAAGAAATTGCTGGTGATGGTAAACAAATGGGTTGCTACATTCGTGTGGTCCTATCCTGAGCTGACTGGTGTTGATCCTAGGATTTGCCAACATCGAATCTATCTTAACCCTTCCATGAAGCCACAGCGATAGCCACAAATATGGTTGAATCCCAAATTAAAGCAGGTTGTAAAAGATGAAATTGANGATATTACAGCTTTTTGGATGGTTATAGTGGTTATAACCAAATCCAAATAGCACTAGAGGACCAGGCCAAAACTACTTTCATGAGTCCATGGGGGACTTTTGCATATAAGAAGATGTCCTTTGGCTTGTGCAATGCACCTGCGACGTTCCAACGCCTTGTCCTAAGCATCTTCCAGCAACAAATTGGCAATGGTGTAGAAGTCCTCATGGATGACTTCTCCACCTATGGTGCCAGATTCGAGCAAGCCTTGGACCGCCTAGAATAAGTTCTACAGAGGTGTGCAGACACCAATCTGCAGCTCAATTGGAAAAAGAGCCACTTGATGGTCCAAGAGGGCATAGTTTTGGGGCATCACATTTCATCAATAGGGATCAGCGTAGACCCTGAAAAGATCAGGGTCATTCAAGGAATAACCCGCCAACCAAGTACCGTCAAAGATGTGCGATCATTCCTTGGACATACTAGTTACTACCGGTGCTTCATTGAGTGCTTCTCGAAGATAGCCTGGCCATTGGTAGAGCTTACAAAGAAGGACGCTCTGTTCTTCTGGACCAAGGAATGTGAATTTACATTCCAAGAGCTGAAACAGAAACTCGTAGAAGCTCCGATTCTACGGGCATCTGATTAGTCTAGACCCTTTTACATTATGACGGATTCCTCCAACTATGCCTTGGGAGCCATGCTTACACAGTGTGACGATCAAAAATGTCCATATTATATCCACTGAACTATACCACCATCGAGAAGGAATTGATGACGGTGGTGTTCGCATTAGACAAATTCTGGCACTATGTGCTCGGATACGAGGTGTTTGTGCATACTGACCATAGTGCTATCAGGTTCTTGATGAAGAAACCAACGGTGAGCCCCCGCATAATCCGATGGTTGGTGATTCTTCAGGAGTTCGATCTCACCATGGTAAACAGAAAGGGGACTTAGAATGTGGTCACTAATCACCTGTCTCAGTTACGATGGGATGATGCAAAAGAGGAGGAGCCTTTATCTGATCAATTTCCAGATGAACTCCTCTTCACAGGCGTCGTTGATCCTCAAGTACCCAAGGAATCTCCTTGGTTTCACCACATCCTCACCTACCTTACAACCCAAGAGATGCCAAAGGAATGGAACCATCGGCAAAAACAACAGTGTCTCCATAAGGTCAAGCGTTTCATGGAAATCAATGACCACCTCTACAAGGTGTGCGTAGACGGCTTGGTTCGATGGTGTGTCGCTGACAATGATACACTGCACATCCTCCAAGATGCTCATGAGGGCCCTTGTGGGGGCCACTATGCTGGACGTAAAATGACCATTAAAATCCTTCTTGCATGGTATTATTGGCCTACACTTTTTAGGGACGCACAATGGTTCACCTGCTCCTGTGAACGATGCCAGAGAGATGGTGGGATGTTGGCACGGTTGGAGGGACCTCAACAGTGGATTTAGCCACTGGAGCCCTTTGACATCTGGGGTATCGACTTCATGGGGTCCATCACCCCCTTATCAAATGGAAAGGCATACGTCATCGTGGTGGTGGACTACTATACAAAGTGGGAAGAAGCGGCAGCCGTCATCGACTGTTCTTCAAACACCGTCGCACGATTTGTCCAGCAACAAATCATTACCAGGTTTGGAGTGCCTTGCACACTCATTTTTGACAATGGGACTCACTTCATGGGGGTCACTTTTCGAAAACTCATGCAATTCTTAGGGGTAACACATAAATTCACAACACCTTATCACCCCCAAGCCAATGGGTAAGCTGAAGTCACAAATAGGGAAATCACCAAAATCCTTACATGAACAATTAGCAAATATAGGAGGGATTGGAGTACCAAGCTCAACGATGCCCTATGGGCCTATCACTCCACTTGGAAACTTCTTGTAGGGTACTCTCCCTATGAGTTAGTGTACGGTAAGTTGCCAACACTTCCAATCTAGGCAGAACTCCAGACACTATCCACCGCCTGTGACCTTGGCCTTGACCTACCGCTAGCACAACGAGAACGATTAATCAATTTAAGTGTGCTAGATGAGAACCGATTAGTGGCCCTATTTTCAAATGAAACCCACAATGCCTATAATAAGAAACAACATGATCTTAGGATTCGGAAGGTCACATTTAGATGTGGAGACAAGGTATTGTATTGGAACCCCTCACATATATCCCAACCGACAAAGTTTCAGACACTATGGGAGGGACCTTATATTGTCTCTAAAACCTTCCCATCTGGGGCCTTGCTCATTCACAAACCTAGGGATCCCACCAGAACACAGTTGGTCAACCGCCAACAACTAAAACCTTTCCGTGAGCTTCACACAACTAGTGCCATAGCCTCGTCATCAGTCGGTCATCCACGCTCCATCTTTCACGTCTCCTCCTTTCCACCCAGTCATGGGGAAGACCCTCATCCCTGCTGATCCATTTCACTGCACGCCTCACCATTTTATCATTTTTTGTTTTACCAATTTTTTTTACACTTATTTGTTTTCCATTTTTTGTGTTTTTTTTGTTTACTTTTTGTCGTCATATTGTTTGGCGCAGTCGATTTTCGTTATGATGGGTACTATAATAGTCTTCCTAGTTATCTGGTTCCCACCTTTTGCATGGTTGTCCTTGGATTTTACGTCGTTTCCACTTCATAAACTCAGCGGTGAGTCCACATCATCCACCCATTCCCCATTCCATGGTTTTCCTTGTGTCGTGACCATGCAATCCCTTTATTTAAAAAAAAATTTAATCAATGTGTCACTTGTGTAGTTCCCAGACTGAAGGATGACCCAATGGTTTGAATCGGGTGTGACTTTAAAGGGAGTGCTTTATTCATTGTTCTGTTCTGTTCCCCGGGTTGCCGGTGTGTCCTCATGGATTTCCTCCCACTCCAAGCCTCTCTCCGCGGAAGCTTCTAGGCAGTTCAACCTTGCATGGTGTGGTCCTCACTGAAAAAATTCAAAAACTTCAAAAAAAACACAAAACAAAAAAAAGAGAGAAGCAAAAACAAAATAAACAAATAAAATGAGGATTCAAAGCACACCCCTTGGTCGAATGCATGCAAACACGCATGGGCCTTCGCATGGTGTGGTTCCCCCGCACAAAAGAAAAGATAAAAAAATCGCATGGGAATTCAAAGCACACCCCTTAGACTGCCCCTCACGGGCCATACGCTGTAGTTATGGGACTTCCTTGGTTCCCTCTAACTTTGTCCCATTTCAGTTCCTTCTTCTCACGTTTCCTGGAGTGGTGGTTCTCTATGGGGTCATTCTTGTTTCCTTGGGGGATGGTCAAAACTTCGTTTATTGCTGTGATGTCACTGTTTGCAAATGGTTTTGGGTCTGACCTCAGGAAGGTTCTACCAGGTCACTTAACCACGGTCTCACACGAGGGTTCATGTGGCTGACATTCAGGATTTTCATTTTCTCCTCTCCCTATGTTCCCACTTCTTTTCGTACTCACCTCACTGCCCTTTTTATGTTTTGTGTGTTCGTCGTGTTTTCTGTAGGTCTCTCATGCCTTGGTGGGTTCTCTTGGTTTGGAGTCTTAACTGGTGACACCGCTTATCAGTGCCCGGGCCCACAAACCCTGGTGTTGAGGGTATGCAGGGGCTACAAAGGCTATTGCCTGCTATGGGGAGGACCCACCTGCATATTTCTGGTTGTGCTTGTTAAGCCTCCCATCCTTTGGATTTCTCGGTTGACTGGTTTCAGTGTCCCATCATTTGATTTTGTCCTTGCAGAGTTCTTTTTCCGTCCCATTCTCCTATTTTGTCTCTTTTTCACACTTAATTACCTTCCTCCTATCCTTAGCCATGATCGGGCCTTTTCTACGTTTCAAATGCCTCAATTTGGGTTTTCAAATTTTTCAATTAGGGTGTTTTTTTGGGTTGGTCAACGCTGGTCCACAGGTGAACAGTGCTGTGTATACGCAGCCCCGTCGACGCAACACCCAACCCCTATATATACCCCGCCGCACTTCTTCATTTTTCATCATTTGGAGTCCAAATTGAGGGGAGTTTTTACCATTTTTTCTACCTAACCCTTCCCAACACACGTATATTCCATCGCGTGTCCACATCAACCTGTCCTTGCCCTTTTTACACATCCGAAGTTATGCTCTCAGTCGTGGGAGGGATGGTTCCCTTGTGTAATTAATTAATTTGTTAATTACGAAAACTTTGGCCCTAACCCCTAACTTAATGCTTCGGGAAACTTAACGGTGTGCCTGTGCCATTAACATAACTTGATCAAACTGAGAAAGTATATACGGACCATCTCAAACTACTTATGAACGGTCTAACGGACAGTTATGTTTTATTGCAAATGGCACCCAAGGGACGAAGGACCATCACAACCAAGGGACAAGCGCCCACGCATGAGAAGGGGATGGGGTGTGCAACTGCCAGAGTATGCGGAGAGTTCCCATGCAACTGGGCCCTTCCACGAATGACTTGACGTGGAATCTGTTCGCCAGATTCCTAAAGAGGCGATTCCTAGTGAGCAATCGCTCGGGGATGAGACTCCTGGGATAGCACCGCAGCTTGAGGTAACCCTGACCCGACCTTGCCTTGATGCTATCACACCACGCGAGGTGCAACGGACGGTCCTCCAAGAGTTAAATTTTGGACCATTCCTCAAGAATGCTCCAGAAGACGTGAAACTCCAATTGCAGAACTCTCCGATGTGGCCAATCATCACAACCAGTGGTGAGTGGTACTTAGGAGAAACTTATCTCTTCTAGACGAATCGACAACCAGGGTCAAGAGTAAGAATCAAAGAAATTTATCTCTCTTACTCTTCAAAAGCTATAGTGCAAGCTCTAGGGTTGCTTGAAATTAGGGCAGATGTGGCAAAAATTCCTACGCAGGCCGATCTAGAGGTGAAGGTGCAATGGATCCAACAGTGCTATGGGGTAGAGCGCAAGGAATTTGGCTCCTTAACCATAGCGGAGAGAGTATACTCCAAGATAGCGTCTTACCATTTGAATCTAACAGTAAGACCCAGCAAAATCACAGCCTTCTCCGCTCGTGCATGTGCCACCTTGAGTGGGAAATTTCCCATGAGTCTTCCACAACTGTTGTTTCTGGAGATTGAAAAAAGGTTTGCTGAGAATGAACGTTGAAGACAAGCTCTCCCCTTTGCCTGCCTAATTCGAAAGTTATGCAAATGGGCAAGAAATGATGAAAGAAAAAACTCCTTTCACCACATAGACACAGGACAAGCAGCAACCACCTCCACCACCTATGCAAACAATGCAACCGGGCTCACAAAACACAATAGAATACATCCGTGAGCTCCGAGAAACACTCTTGAGCCAGCAAGAGCAATTTGGTAGGACTGGTGGAGGAGAAGATACTTCAGTTTATCGCCCTGCCATGAGCCACCTGAAGCAAGTGGCTCAATCAGTCAACTTGCTTGAAAGGGCAGGGCCGATATTCCCCACCACCCGAGCATCAATTCCACCCAGAACAAATCCAAGAATCAGAGATGTATCAACCGCAACACAACAGTTGTTCCCCGAAATATCAGGGAATGCTGCTACTTTTTCGGTATGCTTGGAATATGGTGAAGAGGCGACGGTCCTAGTGATGTAGCACCAGGGACAGGAAGTTGCGGCCGAAGTGGTTGTTGATACAATTGCTACAGTTCTCAATGCACCGGCAGCACCTGTACCAAACATTCATGGGCTACAAGATGTACAGCTGTCTACTGGAACTTTACGTAGCAAGATTGATGCAGCCCAACATGAAGAATTATTGGACCGATTGGTAGGAACCGAACAACCACTTTTGGATGTCTTCGACCTTTCGGACAACATCACTGCAACCCAGTCGGAGCTGCTATCGGTAAGGGGCAAGAGCATCATCTTGGAAGGGTAACTAGAAGTTGCTCAAACTGCTTGTCAACACTTGGCAACGGAGGTAGCCCAATTAAGAGCCCAGCTTACTGATCCAGCCATCCTCGACCACGAAATCACCAAAGATGAAGCTTTTCAACAACTTCAGCTTAAACCTCAGGTTGTTGAGGATGTAAGGGAGATGGCGATCCTTGACAACTCTATAGCAGACGCCCGATCATATCACTTAGAAAAGGACTTGGCGAATGTTTGCCAAGAGAATGTGCAACTGACTGCAGAAGTTTATCGCCTGTGCAATGTTGATGCAATGAACGAACACATGAAGGATTTCATCCACCAACAGCAAGAGGAGCTAGCTAGGGTGAATGCAGACATAAGAAGGTTGGCAGCTGAAAATAAGAATCTGTCAATGGAGGAGGTTTGGGCTTTGCAATAGAAGTCTGCAATCGAAATTGCCGCTTGGAAAAATGAGGTCCTAAAGTTCAAAAAAGTCAAAAATCATTACATGGACCAAGTGGGATTGCAGAAGGAGGTGAACGAGAAGCACATTCAAGTCGCTAAAGCCAAGATGAACCAAGCGCTCCAGCAACTCCGAGAGGGAGGCAATGTATGGCACTCCATCTTTGAGGGATTGAACGCCTAAAGGAGCTGCAAATTGAAGAAATGACATAATACATGGAATTGGCCAACCTTCGATATGTAAACCTAGCTATGCTCACAGCCGGGAGACCGTGGTCAGAGTTAGAAAAACAAGTGGCCACCTTGTATTCCTTATATGAGGGTGAGTTCTAGGCGCACAAGGCAACAAAACAGAAACTGGCAACAACAAACACGGAACTCGAGGTCCTCCGCACAAGCTTTGAAGGCCAATGTACCGTTGCGGAGGACCTGGCCCAAAGAATGAATGACTACCAGCAACTGCAGTCATCAATTTGAGCATTCGATATCAAATGCAAGCAGTTCGCAGCCTGGTTTGTCAATTTAAAAGAACTCTTTCCAGCTCTACCCTGCCCTTAGGAAGTTCTAGTTCTAGCACACATTGGAGAAGCCACCTGGACCGTGAACAACCCCAGAAGCAAAGAAGAGAAAATGAGGGCTCTCTTGGAGGCTTTTTGGCTACCTCTAGAAGTTGCAGCTGCCACAGGACTTCCGACATTTGTGCTGCCACCAATGCATGGGCCAAAGGCTAGAGAAGGACTATCAGAACCATTGCCCCCAGGGACGGTGTGATCTTCTCCAGCAATTTTGTGCATCATCCTACACAACAGAGGCTTTAGGACCAGTGGAGTGTTTAATTTTGTCTCTGAACACTACCATTTTTGTAATTTGTCCCCCTCTGTAACTCGGGCACTTGGTAAATTCGTGTTGTGTCATGTGAGTGTCATTTATGTGTTAGGTTAGGTGTGTTGTAAATAGGAATCCATACCTTCCAAATTGTAAAGTAACTCGAGGACGATTTTTTGCTCAATCGTGGGGGTATGATGAAGTGTCAAAAGTCAATGCATCGACTAGGCCGCGTATACGTGGCCGCGTCGACGTGGGCCCGTCGACATAGCCACCCTATGTCTATGTGGCCCCGTTTACACAGCCACCCTTCCCAGCCTATAAATATGAGGGCCTTCCGCCTCATTTAGGCATCTTTTTGAGTAGTTGTAGCGAAGCTCTTGCAGTTTGCTCCTGCAAGAGATAAAATATTTTCCAAGTGCCCGAAGCAGGTGTAAGAAAAGTGATCGAATCTTTATTCGAGCGTTGATGTATTTGAGCCCATTGGCATGACAGCAATAAAGATGAACTGTTCAAGCATACCTTGCAGCATTTGGACTTAGTTGTTTCATGCCTTTAATAGTTTAAAATGTTTATGCTTTATTAATTACTCATTAATGCTTTATTAGTTACTTGTTGATTATTTATGTTTTCATTATTATAATTTCAATCGTTATTGTTCATTCGTAGTTCGTTAAGCCATAAGTATGACCATCTCAAATGTAATCCAAACACTTGGTAAGCCCAACGACGCTTAACGTCTGGTAACCCAGCAGTGTTAGGAAATTCTCAGAACGTGCTCGGAAGATGGGACCGGATACTTATGCTAGGAGTAGTTAGAATATAAACTAGGATAATTAGAGATTAGATTATAGTTTATTCCTTCCCTTTCATACTTCAATTAGTCGCTAAAAAAGATAATCAAAAAGATATAAAAATCATTAGCCTTAGTCTCACTTAACCAACGTTACATAACTTCACAAGTGAGATTAGGATGACAACGACCGTTCTAACCCAAGGTTTCACTGGTTAGAAGTCTGGTGTATGTTAAGTGCTTACAATCTAAGGATTTCGACCGAGTCACGCGTGGAAACTCGTGATTCGTATGGTTGGGTGTAGGGATACCTAGCCCCTCATCACCTATCAAACCATCTTCCTATCTCTATATCTATCTAGATTCATGGTAGCCCTAACAAACAAAAATTCCATCTTTTCTGCCTACACAACAACTATTTTTCTTCCCCTTTTGCCCAACTTCTTCTATCCAACCTTTGGAATGTTGAACCTAGACCCTAAATCAAGTGGATTGGATTCACTGGTGGCATTGCACTTCATGTCAAGTGCGGAAATTTTCTCGGTTGTATGGTAAGGTAGTGGCTACTCAAGCTAGAAAAGAATATAACAACATTCACCCCACTATTGAACATCTCACTAATAGATTAGCTCAAGATCCTTTCAACACTCAATTCACGAAGAGCTAGCTAGAGCCTAATTAGCCTTTCAACATTGGGACGTGTACCGAGCACAAAGTGCCTTAACTAAAAGTTGACTCACTTGGTTAAATATTCAAGATGAACACTGTAAAGAATTTTTTAAGTATCTCAATATTGCTCCCCCTTCGCATTCTATAGACAAAATCTCTAGTGATGGTACCACCATTACTGACCACAATAGTATCCTCTCTTTTCTTAAGAACCACTATGAAACCCTTTTTGCAGCTACCCCAATGGACATCTCTTTGTTTGAGGCTGCCACCCCCAATTATCCTCACCTTATCAATTCCACTACACTACAAAGTCTTGATGTTGATATCACTAAGGTGGAGCTACAGGTGGATTGTTCCAAGTTAAGTCATGGGAAGGCTCCTGGTTCTAATTATTTGCCTGTGGAGTTTTTTCAAACTCATTAGGATTTGGTGGGAAATGATCTTTTGCAAATCATTAATGAGGCTATCCTAACTAGTTCCCTCGGGCCCAATCTAAATCAAGGGGTTATTTGTCTCCTCTCTAAGTCTGGGGATCTAACCGATATCTCCAATTGGCATCCCATAACTCTTCTCAATGCAGTGTAAAAAATTTGGGCCAAGTGCTTAGCCTTATAGTTGAAAAAAATTCTTGGCCAAATCATATCTCTCCAACAAATAGGATTTGTTCCTGGTCAATATATTTTAGACAATGTGGTTGCGGCGTGGGAAGGCCTCAAGTGGGTGAAGGATGATGGACAAGATATTCTCCTAGTGAAACTTGATTACGCCAAGGCTTATGACAACATAAAGTGAAACTTTATCTTGCAAACCATGAACAAACTTGGTTTTGAACCTAAGTTCCTGCATATGGTGAAATGCTTATTCTCATATGCTACTGCAAGAATAGCCACTACGTTCGGCATTACCTTTCCCTTTCCTATACATAGGTCGGTGCGGCAAGGTTGTCCTCTCGCCCTCTATCTCTTTATCATCATAGTTAACTTTCTTTGTCATCAAATAAACCAAGAAATTTAAACAAAATTTCTCAATGGGGTCCACCTTTCTTCCACTCAACAATAGCTTCTCAATATGCACTTCGTCGACAACTCTTTTTTTCTCATTCAAAACACAACCGCCAATTTTCACCATCTCTTATCAAGGGTGAAGCAATATTGCACACTCTCAGGCTCCACTATAAATTAAAATAAACCCTCTATCTATAGCTTTATTGGCAATTACAAACATGTGACCAACGATAATTAGAAGCAACTTTAGTATCAAGACATCATTAAGATTCTAGGAATCCCTTTCCATTTTAGAGGTTCAACCTCTATTCTCTGGGAGCAGGTTCTTTATCAGATTCAAAAGAAACTTGCCAAATGGAAGACTAAACCCCTCACACTCGCAGGTAAATACCTCGTATGTAAGTCCATATGTGTGTCAACCCATGTGTATTACTCTTCATGTTGGGCCCTCTCCCAAGCAACCTACTAGAAGCTAAAATAATTATTTCATGACTTCATGTGGTCCTCCAAAGATTCTCAGAAAGGATTCCATCGAGTCGCTTGGAATATTGTTACTCTCCCCAAGAATAATGGTGACTTAGGTCTTTTGAATTCCTTTAAGCAGGGAATTACCTTGGTTGCTAAGTGGTTGGTACAACATTTAGATGTCTCAGATATTATTGGGACCCTCCTCCAATTAAGGTTTCATCAAGAATTTCCTAAAAACAAGCCCTTCTAGAAAGGTATCCATTTTGTCAATTGGGTCCTTTTCCCCCTCACTATCATTCTTCCTGGATCTCATGTTTTCAAAAGCATTTGGAGGGCCTAGCAAATTCTACACAATTACATTGACTGGACTCATGTCAAGATCAACCCTGTTATCCTATCTAAATTGTGTCCATGGTGCTTACCTTTATCGCTTGTTCCCCTTGCCATCACAAATGCTAAGGTTGCTACCTCTTGGTATCTAAAGGGGGTTATTTCTTTGAATTGTCTTAGGCTGGCTGGTCATTGGATTTCGGGGGCCTAGCTTAATAATTTGTATGGGAAGTTAGAAGCAATGAACCATTTCCTAGTTAAGATTTATTCCTTTCTCCATGGTCATTGGCAACTAGATGTCATAGTGCAAAGCCCTTTTCATGGCCTTCAATGGATTAATGGGCTTAAACTCCCACCTTACCGGCCATCTATTCCCTTTCACCTTATGCAAGACCCATCCAAGGTCATTCAACACTGTAATAAGTTTTCGCACAAACAAAAGTCAAAAAATTTCTGGATCCCCCTCTTCCAACATATTTGGAAACTACCGACCCTCCCCAAAATTAAGCAATTCCTTTGGTGTCTCTTCCACCATGGTCTACCAATTGGTAAACGTTTAGAATATCTGAGGATTCCCAATCCCAATTGCCCTCTCTGTGGTGGACAAGATGACTTTGTCCACGTGTTTTGGCATTGTCCCTTTGCTCAACATGTGTGGGAGTGGGCTTCCAAAGTTTTTCCATCATGCAAGCTATCTCAAGATGATGCCATATTAGGCCTTTCAATCATTACTTCTACTAATTTCAATTTTATGGGGAAAGTCATTAGGCCTATTATTTTATATTATATTTGGACGCGCATATGCAATGTTATTTTTGAAAGAATAGATTATTCTAACAAATGTCTGCTTACCAGGTTGGAGAAGTTGTAGATCTTTCGCCTCATTTATTTCCAACTCACATCTCAAGCATCCAAGTTCAATCTGGATAGTCATCAGTTGGTTCATCTCCTACAACCTTGGGAAAGACCCGTGCATTCCAACATCACTCATCATCAGTAATCTCTACAAGGAATCTTCCCTTTCAAATGTGTGGAGCCACCATTTGGAACTCTCTCTGTCCTTTACTGAGGGCTCGCTGCCTCATATAAATTTATGTCATTCTCTCGTGTAACGAGTTAGTTCAAGTTGACGTTTGGTAGTGCCCCAGATCGAGTTCCTCCTTTAGTAATCGTTTATTTATAAGGTTGTTCCCGAGTCTCATTCATAGTTATCTTNGGAAGTTAAGAATGAGTTAAAATCATGTCATTGAAGTCTTAATGAAACTTAATGTCATTAAGAGAGGAAGAGTTAGTTGCCTTCCTCGTAAAGAAAATCTTAACACTACAAGTTGGTTTACAAATCTAAAATGCCTTAGTGTCAAATGAAATGATGAACTTTTATTAATTAAAAGCATTATCATCATCATTTTAAGTGTTTTGTCAAACTATAAAGAATGGTGAAAATCCTATATGGTCTCAAAACTATGTGCCAACATATTTGAGGAGGATTTGCAAACATAAGGTCAAAATCGTTGGGCTTTTCCTTTAGACTCTCTTTTCGATGATCTAATGTACTCTGAATTTTTTTCATATTTGCATATTATAGACCATTATTTTAATGATAGCAAAAATCTAAGGTCTAGGATCATGTGTAAGAAATTAAACAAGTCATGAAGTTTGCCAAGAACAACATTAAGAAAATGCAAAAGATGAAAAATAAAGGTAATAGAAACAATTATTAGAATAATTAGCAAATGTCCAAATTTTATATATTTTTTTTTATGCTTTGTATTAGAATTTTTTAAAAGAAAAAGTGGTGGAAGAAGGGTGTTGCAATCCAAAATAATTGAAACATAGGTACACCCCAAGATATATAGTCCAATTAGAACTCTATAACTCAACATTGCTTACCAAAATCAAACCCATAACTTGGACCCTCCAAATCAAGAGTCTTACTACAAGGCTAACACTTGAAAAAAAAAAAGCCAAAAACATATGAGTTGTAAAGTCAAAAAATAAAGTGCTAAGAGAGCAAAATGAGAGGTATAAATCCCACATGAAGGATTAAAAAGTGATTCCGTCCCTCAAACAAGTATAATAAATAGAGGTTATGTACATTCATAAAAATACCAAATTGAAGAAAATGACAAATTCATGAAACATTAGTGCATATTAGTGATTTAAGTAAATCTAATGTTTAATCATAGATCCAAACACTTGAAATCAAGAAAAATTTTTTGGTGTTGATTACTAAATCAAAAATATCTTTCCCATTTCTCATACTTCTTTAATCATTGTTAAAAAATTTTGATTTTTGATTTTTTTTTTTTTTTTTTTTAATTTGCATCCATTAAGGCCCTCTAGATGTCTTAAGCCAATTTCAGAATTTCTTTGAAAAAATGGTTTACATAGCTCAACGTAGCCCACTGAAAAGAGCTACCTACCATGATATGAGAGATATAAACTATGTAATTAAAACCATCATTTTTTAGTATAATTTATGGTTAATGTTTAAAGAGTTAGCTATGTTGCACCCAAGTTAAATTAATTAGAAATTGAGAAAATTACAAACAAAACCACTATAAATTCCAAACTTAAACCTCACCATTGCATCAAATTTAATTATCATAAAGATTCATTAGAGCATATTGTGCATTGTAACACCCTATTTATATTCTTTGAAAAAGTAAAATGTTACTTAAACTTAACTAGATATAATTATTTCATATTTAAAAACAAAGGACCATCAGAGGTGTCAAATTTTAAAATTTAAAATGGAAAACAAACTATGAAAAATGAGAGAGAAGACAATACTCCTCTTGCTAAGTAGGGTGCTAGGAGGGCTGGTAGATAAGCGAAAGCTTAACCTCTTCTAGCGATTACGCCTAGGCTCAAACCCAGGTCTTTGACTTAAAAAATAAGCACCTCACCATCACTCCAAATTATAGTCCCTATGAGAGAGAAGAGACTAAAGAATGAAAATAAGTTTCCACATCCTATGCCAAATTGGGGCTTACAATGAGAAACTTTCACATTAGCCTTTCATTCTAATTTATATATAATCTATTTTCATCTCTGACATGGAATAAAATGGAAATTACCAACATTGTATTTGAGAAACTACCAGATTTTTGAGCAAGGTAGGAAAAGGTATTTCTAAATAGATCTCCAACTTTCCCCCTCAAACTGATGGCGGCAATGCCAATACGTCTACAATCAAGGCAATGGAAAATGGTGAAATGATTACTGAAGCAACAATAGTGAAGTGTTCAAGCTAAAGGAATGCACCCTACTAGTCATCTAATAGGACCCATAGGGTCCAAAAGCACCATTCAAGATCCAAATTTGTCGGGGGCGGGGGGTGGGGGGTGGGGGTAGAAGTTCTATTGATATTAAAAGTGCATCAATTACAGTAACCTGAATAAGTCATAGGTTCGAGGGGAAGGGGAAGTTGGGAGCACTGTGAATGAGAATCGGGAACAGCCTTATAAATAAACGAGTATTAAAGGAGGAAACCCAAATTGGGGCACTATCAAACATCCACACATACTGATTCATTACCAGATAGAATGACATGGAATTAGATGGGGCAAAGAGCTCTCAGTTTAGGATAGAGAGAGTTCCAATGATGACTCCACTCAACAAAAAGAGGAAGCATCCTTGCAGAGATTACTGATGATGAGTGTTACTGGAACGCACACAGAAAGGGGAAGATCCAAATTTGTCTGGAATCAATATCAACAATATAGCATTTAGCAAGGGCAAGGAGTTAGCATGAATCAAGTAAGTGGTCAACCTATGGGTGGTCACCTCAAGGTTAATGGGGCTACAAGTAACAAGGGGTAGTTGTCATTATTATACAATTTAAATGCTAGGATCCTAATGTTATTTTAGTTTTCTAAGTTTTATTATTGCTTGCATTAGATTAACTAGTATAAGTAATGATTATTTCTTGGAAAATAATGCTTAAAATCTTCACATATAATAGAGGTTGAATATTATATTTTCGATAAGTATTAGAGGTATACTTAAATATACACAAATGTTCATCATTGCCAAGTTAATCATATCAATTTGATTGTCTACAACTAATCTTATCTTTGAGTTATCTACCTACAATAATGCCTTCAAACTAGGCATGCTAGAGGTAGTGTTTTTTTAACAACTTGGGTGAAAAGCTTGTGAGCAAACCAAGCTATCACTTATCTTGGAAATATTATTAGAACACTCCATGCACTAACATGGTTAACCATGTTGATGGGATAAAAGCACCATTCAACCCACATATATCTAGTCTAGGAATTATTGTTAACATAAAGGCATAATGATTATTAAAATCCTAATTTGTCCCTCAAAATAAAAGTTAAAAGATACATTTGAACATAAACTAGATTCAACTTAGACTATAAATATAAAACATGGTACAAAAGGCGAAAGAAAATAGAGAAACTTTTTTAATAGCATTTTATTTTCCTATTTTTAATTTTGAAGGGATTATTATTTTGGTTGGTGTACCTGAAATGAGTAATAAGTGGAAGACATGTAGACTATAAATCACCATACACAACTAGATACAAAGATCATTTTCTACTATGCTTTATTAATCAAATACTAAATTATTGAGGACGGTTAGATATAAAAGATTAAAAAAGTATGTAAAAATAATAAAAAGGGCTCAATGTGCAAGATTATAGTTAAATTAAAAATGAGAGGGAAAAATATCACATGACACTTAAAAGAATCAAACAAGACAAAAATTGTTAGAAAGAGGATAAAACCTTGATTTTGTCCATTTAAATGATTCCCTTCAAGCTCAAGTTCTACATTTGTAAAAGAAGAAAAATGTATAGATACCTACCCTTCACAATGTGTTTAAAATCATTAACCTTTGTGATACAAAAAATTAATAAAATCTCTACACCACTATATACAATTTCCTATCAAGGAAAAGTACAACTAAAGATACATGACATTTTAAAACAAGGTTGCAAAATTTGTTTAAAATAAAAAACAATGACATTATTGTAACATCCACAACTTGATTTTTTTAAGTCATTTTTTAAATCATACAAAATTCATCATTAATTAGAATTAATTTTTTAAGGATTAGAAAAGAATAAATAGTGATATGGCTAACAACTAGTTGGAATGTCATTAAGGTTGTGGAAAAAGTCATTATAAACAATACGTTTATAAGCAAGAGAGAAAGTTGGAAGAAAAATGTGTATAAAAAAAGTTGGCCATCAAAAACTTCTAATAACAATTATGAAATTTAACTTGGAATACACAAACCACTTCCATTTAGACATACTTTCATTTAAAATTATTAGCAATATTCCACTTTGTTACAACACCAACTAAAAATAACTTGCTACAATTCGAGACTAGGGTCTTGAGGTAAGCACCATTAGTGTGACTGCAACTACCCTTTATCCTCAAAGCAAGCAACTGAATATATATACTTAGGTCTCCAACGGGGAAAAAAACACACAAAAAAACTACATAGAGAAATTTCAAAATGAACAAATTTTCATTGAAGTCCCAAAGTTAAATTCTTAAAATATCACAAGGCAATCCGTACCTTTTTGCCAATTGTGAGGCTCAACATTCAATGGACAATCAGCATCCTTTCTAAGAACTAGTTGGCAGATCATTCAGAATTAGAGTTGCATGGAAAAATTTAGAAACTTTGAAATAAAACCAAACGCTACCAAAAATACGATAATTCATGCCACATATTTAAAAAAAAAATCCCAAACTTCACAGATTCTCCATGGAAAAAGAAACCATGCGCTGAGCGTTAGAAATAGTCAAGGATTTAACAACCTTTGCTATGATTAAGCTAAGGATCCTCAAGAAGCTGTTAGCTATTTTGGAAAACACAATGAAGATAGATAGCCAAAATGAAGACATTAAAATTTTCGATAGATCTTATCGGGCTTCTACTTCAAAATTCCGTCATATCAGTCCCTAGAAGAGCTCGCAACATCCCTACTTTTCCCTGCGTATCTCTGAAATAAGATGAAAAGGAAAGTAAATTCAATAATTGAATACATACAAAACCTCCATCATATTCTAAATGCTAAATAAATATGGTTAGCAGGTCTGCACATATACCTGTTTGCCTATGGAGAATGGAACATACTTATATTTGATCATGTGGGAAATTTGGCGTTTCATGGTGAGAACAAAAAGCACTATCCAATAACATAGCAATATGGGCCAAAATACAGGAACATCAAAAACTGAGAAAAAGGTCATCAAAAACGCAACGCAAAATGCCTTTGTAATGGCATACCTGTAACATTAAGATCATATGTGAGCACTCTGACTGAGCATTAAATTAAACATTTTCTATTCAATCACCTAATAGATTGCAGATTTTGCTAAATGGAATACAATCCAAAAAAATTAAAAAACCATGGAAAATATTTATTAATCAATAAAAGGTGGGCTTATTTAATTAGAACAATAATGGATAAACTCTAGCATCACCATCTTAGCCTTATCCCAACTACATGGAGTCAGCTGCCAAATAAGGAATGAATAAACTTTATAAAGTAAACGCACACTGCTTTTCCAGCTGTCCGGGCTAAGTCTTCCAATACATGTCAGACACGGACCAAAATGCAATTCAATCATCAATGCTAATGAAATAACCTACCCTTACTAAATATGTTACAATTTCAACAGTTCATGGGTGCACATTAAACATACATTAGGGGGCATCAGGTTTACAACCATCGGTAAAAACTAATTATTAAATCATCCATCTACCCTAAAAGGAAACCAGCTGTAAAAACTGTCGTTAAATTATCCACCTACGCTAAAAGATTAGCCCATACACGGATATGGCAACTATGACAAAGACAATCAACATATGCGTACGAGCAGACAATTGTTGCTGTGCAATCAAAGCAATTATGGTGGATACTGGAAAATATAAATAATGCCTACACAACAACCAACAAATCATCCTTACGTGCCAGGCTCAGAGCCCATGGGTGTACATGCATATTGCTAAATCAATCAATAAATCATGCCAAAATGATAGAAAATATAACAATGCTATTTAGGGGGTCAAGAAAACCATGGTCAAAATCTGATTGTGTGTGTGTCTGTCCATCTGATTTTTTGTTAAGTTTTTCTTTAGCACACCTAATATTGGTTTCAAGAACCAGTTGACATCGTCGAAAATAATTAAATAGTTACAACAGAATAATATAGTTGCAACCGTAGGCTCGTCAAGTAGGAGGAAACATGCTTGAGGGTCGTATAAAACACAAGTTAAATTTCCAGTTCCAATCAGCCAAGAATAACAGGCAATTTGTAATATTTCACATTTTAAAACCCACAATATGAAAATGTCATTTATATGACTCCCAGAACATAGCTGACAGAACTTTATAATGTTACACTTAAAATTCGATATCCTTTTCTTTATAAAAACAAGTTCTTACCCTATAACAACCATGTGAATCTACTGCAAGAAAATTACAAACCAAAATGTCATCAGTGTCTCTCTCTACTCGATTAAACATCCATGAACATAAGAACATGAACAACACTGAAAGATATTGGTTAAGATTTTTACCTCACAGCGTTCACTGGGGCTTGGTAGCCAACAGGAAAATTGTATTAATTTTTTTTATAAAAAAATGTAAGTAAATCTAAAGTTAGTGGCATCAACAATTAGGCTACACGGGAATGCTGGACTAGGGATAGGATGGCCTCTTGTAGAGAAGTGTTCATCTGCTGCCTTGTTTCATGTTTTCATCCAACAGAATCTTTTGAAACAAAATATCGTGCTGCTGCAGACAATAAAAGAGTGCACTAATTCCTAGGGGAGGTGGGCAGTGGACTCCTTCCAGATTTTGCTGATGGGAAACAATATAACCTCTCTGAACTTGAAAATAGCAGAAATTATAGAGCAGTAGCATAATCACCATGGAAGTTTAAAGGGCAAGACTCCACTCTGTTGAAGTGGGAAACTGAAATGTCGATCAGAAGAAATAACCAGAAGAGACTCGGTAAGAGGAGACAGATCTAGGTACAGCTACCAAACTTGTCATGGAAGCTTGATAAGGAAGGACATTCAAAACAATAACCCAACATTTTGAGAGTCGATGTCTCTAGCTGAACACACCAGAAAATGGACCAGAAAGACGATTACAAGATTATGTGTTTACATGAACAGGAATTTATTATAGGTATGTTTACAAAAGAATTTAAGTTGCAAACAAGCTACAAATCACGGAAGAAGATGGCTTATTTATTAGAACCATATACCTATGAAGATCAGATCGCAAATCGTTTTTCCATTCCTTAGATTCCAGATGGCGGATGGCAATTTGGAATTGCATGGAATAGAGATTAAAAACATCCAAAATAGCAATTTTTATTCATTTTCTGAAGTATACGCAACTAAGAAGACAAAAAATTGAAAATCCATAAAAAATAATATATTCAACTTCAAAAGAAATTTTTAAACATATTAATATAACAACATTGCACACCAGTGGGGAACAAGAGTGGAGGGGACCTTTCAATGCTCGAGCTCCAACCATTCGGGGATTGGGTGTCAATTGTTCGCAATTTCTCCAGACCATCAATGTTGAAGGTCCACGGTGAGGTTGTTCAATCCCCATCAGGGGTGGGGGTGCGGGTGGGGGGCAAGGCCAGCCGTTGCAAGAAGCAAGCAAACACAACTAGAAATAGATTTGGGAATTTAGCGAACCCTGAGGGAGGCTTTTGAGAACTGATCATTGGGTTGCCCATGAAGATTCTTTCTTGGAATTGCAAGGGCCAAGGTACACCCTACAAAAGAAAAACCCTAAAAGACATTGTCAGGCATGAGGGCTGTGACGTAGTCTACTTACAAGAGACAAAGCTACAACAGTTGGAGTTTGGTTGGTTGCGATGGCAAGGTTGGAGTGAATAGTTATTTCCCTATAATGGTAGAGCAGGAGGCCTTGTGATCCTGGCCCAGACAACACTGGTGTCAATGGACAAGTCCCACTAGAGCCAAACAGTACATTTGCCTCAAGAGGACCTCTGGCTCACAAACATATATGGGGCACAAAATTGGGAAGTTCGGGTATAGGAATTCCAGAGGCTGCCATTGGTGGTGCCAGACAAAGAGTGTTGGATTCTAATTAGAGATTTTAACCAACGTCTTTATGCATGGGAAAAGACGGGAGGAGATAACAATATTCCCTTGGGCAGCAAGGAGTTGCTAGAGTTTCTCCAACAGCACGACCTCGTAGATATGGAAATAGAAGGCTATAGTTTCACTTGGAGCAACTAGCAGAAAGGGAATGAGCACGTCCAGTTGAAGATCGACCGTGTGTGGGTGAGTACTGGTTTGGCTCTTCGGTATAACATTCGGGTAACGAGCAAGGAGCAACAAGCATCTGACCATCGCTCCCTATTATGCAACCTGCACATGGCATGTGACTTGGGCCCCAGGCCTTTCAAATTTTAGCGTGCAAGGCTTTCTAAACCATGGCTTAGGCCGCTTGTACACAATATCTGGCAAGGCTACTCTACAGAGGTGGACCCAAGGAACTTCCTCAAGCATGGCCTATGCACTCTCAAGGGCCAAATCAAGAATAGAGTCACTACAGATAAATACAATTTTAAGACCTTCCACTCCCAGTTACTACACTAGCTCTCTGTTGTGCAGGCAAGGTAGGAATAGGGTGAAGATCTACACGAGGAGGAACACATGCTACTGCAAGAATTGCAAGACCTCTTGCTAGAGGAGGAGATCTACTGATGGCAACGGGCCAAAATCACATGGCTCAAAGAGGGGGATAAAAACACCAAATTTTTCTTCGCGTCAGCAAAGGGGCATGGATAGAAGAAGCACAAAATCAGGCTTGCTCAAGATGGGGTCGCATTGGCAAATGAGAAGCAAATCACTAACATTGTGCATCATTACTAGGGGGAGATCTGGTGGAGGAAAAACACTAGCCCAATTTCGGCACACATACAACAAGTGCTAGGATCGGCGAACAACCTAGCCTTGCTTCACCCATTCACAATGCAGGAGCTAGTCACTGCAATGAGGACGATGAAGACTAACAAGGCACCTGACCTTGACAAGTGGCCAATAGAGTTCTTAAGGCACATATGAACCTCATGGGTGTAAACATTCTAGACGCCTTCAATCACATGCTTCAATGGTAGGAGGTGAGAAGCGAAATAAACTGCTCATGCATTGTTTTAATCCCCCAAGATTCTGGTGTCGTTGTCTCCCATGCACTTTTGGCCGATTGGGGTCTATAACGCTCTCCTCAAACTGTTTACAAAGATGCTTGTACAACGATTGGCGCCGCTCATGCCTCGACTTGTCAGGTAGAATCAAGCAAGCTTCGTGAAGGGTCACTTCCTACAGGACCAGGTACTTCTGATGCAAGAAATGCTACACTCATTCCAGACATCTAGGTTCACTAGGCTTTGTGCAAAACTGGACATCACCAAAGCATATGATACCGTCAACTAGACGACGCTACAAGAAATAATGTTGCAGAAGGGCTTTGCACTGAATTTCGTGCATTTGTGCATGCAGATTCAATCATTGCGATAGTACTCGTTTGACATTAGGGGGAGGTTTTGGGGTTTTGACTTGCCCAGGCGTGGCCTACGTCAACGAGACCCCCTATCACCCCTGCTCTTTATTTTGATAATGAATATGTTGCAAGGGTACTGCAAGATAGAGGAACTCTGAGGTGTGTCAGTGGCTAGGGTGCACTGCATCACAGAGCACTACACCAATGACATGATTATCTTTGCACATGTGGTTGTCCTGTAGGCGGTGGCCCTTCAACAAGTGCTAAAGTAGATAGAGGTAGAACTAGGACTTGCAGTCAATAAAGCAAAGTTTGCACTGCACCTGCTCAACACGAACACATAGGTGAAAGCCTGAATCTATCATGTCTTAGGTATCTTGCCTAGGACTACGTAGGACTCCTACCTTGGGATGCCAATCTTTGACTAGCACATGAGGCCAACATGGAATGCACTACTTCAAAAATTAGAAACAAAGATAGGGCATTGGACAAACCGCTTTCTATCAAGAAAGGGTAAGCTATTCCTCACATCATCGGTTCTGACGACAATGGCGAGATTTATGGCTTCCATGGTGCATCCACCTGAGGGGGTGACCCAAAAAATCGATCAAATTATAAGGTTTTTTGTCTAGTCAAGAGACAAAGGAGGAGGTAAATTGCACTTGGTCTACTAGGAAAATGCCGCAAAGCCAAAAAATGCAAGAGGAATTAGTATCTAGAATTTTTAGATTGAGATTCTTCTGGGGATGCAAAGGCTTGTTAATAAACTGTTGACACCAAAGGGACAGCCTACCCAATGGATCAACATCATCTATGAGAAATATCAATTCTGGGAGGCTAGCTCAAGAGGATCATAGTTCTAGAGAGTGTTGTGCCGACAAGCTACTCAGATGAGACTCTCTAGTCTATTGGGCATGGCTCTGTAGGAGGTTATCTGACATTACTTTCCGCCGACCCCTGAGTGGAATCTTATATGGCAAGGTCGGCTGCCTAAGAAAGTCAAGGTTTTCCTTTGGTTGATGGCTAACAAGGCATTGCTAGTGAGAGGGCTCCTCCAGGAGAGAGGCTTGGAAATCGACCCCTAGTGCCCCCTCTGCATGGAGAGTGCATAAACGACTCATCATTGTATTTCCCAATGCCCCTACATGCTCGAAACCTGGCAGGCCGCAAGGCTACAACCGCCTACAAAATTGGATGGGGATAAAAAGGAAACAGAGATGCTATGGACAGCTTGGAAGCATCAAAATCACCTGATTTTCAGGGGGCAATGGTTGTTGTTGCTGCTGTCAGTTGTTGCCATTCACAGGTTGAAGCTGTGGGAAGAGGCAACGCATAGTATGGTGCTCCTGCATTATCAATGGCCAATGATGGCAGACTTTAGAGTCAACAGAGAGTTGTGGGCACTAATACAACAGGCCATATAGGAGGATTTGCTGTTTCAGATTGACAGAGTGTCAAATCTAGCAGATGATACTTTTTTCGAGCAGTGGGTTGGGGAGGAAACAACATTTCGGGGAAGGACAATCATGTTGATGGAGGGGGCTATGGCTGAGGCATTGGGTGTCCCAACAAACAGGGTGGTGCTCCATAGCGATGTGTATGCACATTAGTTCTTCCACAACCTGACACTGAAAATGACCAATGGCCATGTCCCCCAGACAACACTGCCACCACTATGGCAGAAGGTGACAGCCCTAGTTGACACGTTTTTTGTGCAATCTAGCACTATGTTAAAGTTGCTAGGAGTGTAGTTCGCCTTCATGCACTGCCTCAAAGGGGGTTTGATGGTCAACATTGCGCAATTCCTCCTGTGTTCCATGTGAAGACAGTGACCTAGACGACATGCGAGGCTTATCCTAGCTCTATGGCAACATGCAACGAAGGTCTCAACAATGGCACGTCCGGCAATTTTCCTTGTCCAACATCAACAATGATTCCAAAACTACCATCAGGCTAGCGTGTCTAGATCCGGGTTGCCCAAGGAGGGGGGCATAGCTGCAGGTTCCTCGATGCCCCCATAAGGGAGGAGTGAACTGGCATGGATGAGGTTGGAGGAGGTGGAACAAGTGTGCAGGGCGACGGGACACCAGGCCCAAAAGGAGGAGTCAGGTCTATCAAGAGGGTTGGGATGCATGTGCAGAGGCCCTCCAAGGGGCAATCAATTTGGCGGCGCAACACAAGGAAGAATAGCAAGGGCTCTCCTAGCGAAACCAGCAAAGACGGGCACTAATCATACAACTATTGAGGCAAGACGGCCCATGGTCGGGGAAGAAAACGAGCATGCAGGCAGACCCAGAGAACATGCAGCAAGAGGCAACAGGAATGTAGGATCGGGGGGAAACGCTGGGGGATCAGGTTGGGTGCCCTGATCATGTTTGGCCAGGGCCACAGCCTTTCGAGATGGGTCGCTACCACTAGGGTTTTATGGGTTGGGCCACCGGCCCATTCCTTGTGCCGCATGTATCCTCTTTGGCCATGCAGCATATGGTTTGTATAGCCTGTGAAAGCCCTCTTGGTCTTTGGATTCTCCGATTTTGGGGTTTAGGTTCGTTTCCTCTTAGGGTGCCACCTGCAATGGTGGTTTCTGCGATGTAAACACGTGGGTTAGTGGCTGCCGGGTGTTACCTCTTCCTGTTTTGTAAATATTTCATTACACTTTTAATAACAACCTGAACATTTCTCAAAAAAAAAAAAAAAAACAACATTGCACAAAATATTCACCATCAACTAAACCAAATGAGCTGAAGAATGCTGAAGTAATTCAAAATTGAGTTTAAAATGCACTGCTAGGCTCCCCAAGAATATGTTGTACTCCAAATGTGTTGCTCCTTGCAAAAGAATGTGCACTCCAAGTGCCAAAAACATTCAAACTGCTGATGACACATATCCAGAATGTTCTGTGCTCATTTTTCTACTTTTATAGTTATATTAAGTTTCAAATTTTGTTATTCAGTTGGTGCATTAATGTTTGAAGAAATATTTAACCTGAAAAAAGTGTTAACTTTTAACCAGTACTTGAAATATTTTATTTTTTAAAGTTTTCTATTATTTTTTAAACTGATGATTATGACACTCCAGAATCATCTGGAATCTGTGATTTCAAGATCGTGACTTTGAATTGCAATTTTTAATCCGACATCATGATTCTGAACTAGATCACAATCTAGAACAAATCCAGATCACAATCCCAATCCCAATCTGCTCTTCATAAGCATGATTAGAACCTAATCATCAGACAAGCAATGCATGTAGATAGGGCATTTACAAAAAGATTGTCCCACAAAGAAACAAGAAATAATCCAAGTTGATTAGTCAAAGCCTAAAACAGAAAAAATCAAGAATGTTGAAAGTGGAGAAGAAACCCTTTAAATATGGACAAGAAGACTTGCAAAACGGGAGAAGATGAAGGCAGCCATTAACACCTTTGTTAGCAGGTTGAATAGGCTATTGAAAATCATTAGTTGAATGGATAGGTATCAGACAAGATGTAAAATGAGGAAACAATTGAGGCAGAGACACCAAAGACTGCATATGCACAAGGCAAAAAGTAAAATGAATATGCAATCAAGCATCCACGATTGCAAACATGCAGAATGGGAAACAACACTGTATGATGGAGTGAAGCACCTTACCCATGCACCTAGGTAATAAACAAACATTTGGAAGGAAATAAGGCAGACTACCTACAAGAAAGGGGCATGGTAAGAAACCCACAGGAAAAATGCCAAACATCCAAAAGGATCCTAGAGCATTAAGGACAAGATTCAGAAAAGTAAGTACAGCGAGTTTGTAAGGTGATCCTAGGTGGGACTCATGAAGAATGTGAATGATGCTAGACTAGGTTGATGGAGAGTCTGAGCATCAATAAACCGAGCTGTGACAACAGTCAAGTTCATATGAACCCAGTTCCACATTAGCCTAAACAATGAGAAAATTCCCAGCCGCATCATGTAAAAGTCAAGCACCCATGACAATGAAAACCTCTGATTTAGTGTTAGTTGTAGCACAGTCGGAGTAGAAATCAAGCTCACCAAATGGTGAATTTAAATTTAAGGATAAGGCACGAAGCAGTAGTTGTCCATAACAGTGGTGGACTGAAGAATCCATGAAACGTATAGTGTGAATTAGAACTGATACTGCTTGTAATCTGCATCTAATAGTTGTAGATAACAATTAGTAATAGTTCACAAATAAGAAACATTCCTGCTAAAAGATCCTTAAGAGAAGTTTGTAAGCTACCATTTAACTTATGAAATCCAAAATTCGTAAGATGAAATACAACCTACGGAAGACATAAAACCTAAAGAATCAACCATGGCATTGCAGGCTACGAATAATTCAACACGGTAGCAAAGCACACAAGAGTTCAACAAAAAGCAAATTTAACTTTGGAAAACATCTACAATTTCCTTTAGATAGGCATCAATTAGAAAATATGATTTAGCATCCATTACGTATGCACCAGGCGGTGAATCTACAAAGGATGTAATTTTAAAACATTTGCAAAAACATGACACCTTCTCATGCATAACTCATCATAGCAGATAACAGTACATGTGTTGCACTGGTAACCACTAGACTCCACTTATTTGGCTTCCAGCCTCATCACAATTTTGATTACTTTTTATGGTCTCAAGTGTATAGATCTACATCACAGGAAGGTACACGAAACCTTAGGTGCTATAACACGTTGTTCCATGGCTGCCCAAACTTTGTTCTAAATAAAAGCAAATGCAATGCAATGTATAAAGATATGATTTCCCACCATCATATACAACTCTACCAAAAAATAACTATTTACCTTAGTTCATCCCCATGTAAGCAAGTACTATATATTGAATTTTTTATTTTTCCTTTTCCATCGGCACAAACATAATATGCACCTTATGAATGAGATCCTCACTTTCAAAGATCAAACACCCTCTTTGTGGATTGCACAGGGAAGCCAAGATTTCTTGAAATTTCTTCATGATTTCAGTCTGGTTGACTTAGAAATACAAGGCTGCCAATATACATGGAGCAACAGGAGGAGAGGATCAGACCGAGTCATGTCCAGGATCAACCAGATCTGGGTTAAATCAGCACTGGTACTTAGTAAATTCGTTTCTGTCACAGCCCATGAGTGAAGGGCATTTGATCATAGGCCGTTGTTATGTTCATTTCAAGATACGGTTGCCGCTGCTCCCCAACAGGTCCATTTTGAAAGAACCTGGCTCAGGAAAGGATGGCTGCAGGAGCTGGTGGAACGTCTATGGATCTCCTATCCCAATCAGGACCCACGTGACTTTCTGAAATGTGGTCTACAATTGCTGAAGCAAGGGATCAAGAATACCACTAAGCAAGATAAATACTATTTTAAAATCCTGAAGGAAGAATTCCAAAAGAAACTACAACATAGGCAAGAGCTACAGGAAAGAGGGGAAGCTTTGGAGGAAGAGGAACATCACATTCTGACAGTTTAATCAATTAACGATGGAGGAGGAGGCCAACTGAAAGAAAGATCACACACTAAATGGCTAAAGGAGCGTGATCGGAACACCAAATTCTTCTTCGTTGCTGCTAACTCAGCCAAAGGGGCAAAGGCTATACATTGTGTAAAAGATGGAGACTTAGTCATCCACAACCCTTTGCTGCTAACGTGGCCAAGGGGCAAAGGCTATAAATTGTGTAAAAGATGGAGACTTAGTCATCCACAACCCTGATAAATTGCCCAGGTGATACAAGACTTCTAGAATGGAATATGGAAAATGGGGGATTCCATCCCTATCACAGCCCCCATTCAATGAGTACTTGACAATGAGGATAACCATATGCTTCTTGCCCCCATCACGAAGCAACAACTCTTAGACTCGATACGTACCATATAAATTGGCAAGGCCCTAGGGCCTTATGGCTGACCAATTGAACTCTTCAGAGATTTTTTTTGACTTTATGGGGAATAACATCCTTGACTCATTCAACCTTATGCTCAAATGGGGATAGGTCAAGAAAGAAATCAACTATTCTAAAATTGTCTTTGTGCCAAAAGTCAGGAATCCCTCCTGGCCTGCTGATGTCAAGGCCATCTGGGTCTGCAACACACTACTTAGACTATTTATGAAGATCCTTGTCAAAAGGTTGCAATCATGGATGCCATCTCTTGTGGGGGTCTAGAAAATGAGGTTTGTCAAGGGCAAGCACATTTAGGATTAAATCCTTCTACTCCATGAGATCATGCACTTGGTCAACGCAGCAAAATTCCCAGGTATGTTCCTTAAGCTAGATATCATGAAGGACTCTAACAAAATAAGTTGGAAATCACTTGCAGAGATAATGTTGAGGAAAGGGTTTCATCCTTGATTCATTAACATGTGTATCCACCTCCAAGCTACAAGTGTTGTTTCTTTTGATATTAATAGAAGGCTGTGGGGATTTTCCTCCCTTCAACTTAGTCTGTACTAAGGGGATCTGTTGTCACCTTACCTTTTCATAATGGCCATGGATACCATAAATCTTTATTGCAAGTCCAAAGGAGTTAGGGGGCTAAAGATTGAGCAGTTTACTTGCACAACCAATCATTATGCTGATAACACAATCTTGGCCATGAAAGCAACAGTGACTTAAGCAAAGGCCATCATGAAAGGAAGATTCTACGGAACCCTTGGGATTAGTTAGGGGACCCATAGGGACTCCTATCTTGGGATACCGATATATGCCTAGCAATTTAACGCAACTTGGTCCCACTTCATCCAAAGAGTGCAAACCAAACTGGAACACTAGACTTCCAAATTCTTAACAAGTAAAGGGAAAGTCCTACTTGCTTCCTTGGTCCTTTCTACTATGGCTTGGTATGTTGCCTTAGTTGTCTCCCCTCCTAAGCAGCTCATCAACAAAGTTAACCAAATTATTCAGCACTTTATCTAGTTAGGTGAGAAAGGGGATACTAGATTGCGCTTGGTCCACTGGTGAAAACTACTCAGCCAAAATTTGCTAGAGGCCTTGCAATTCTAAGTTTTGAAGATTCAATCATGCTTGGTCATCATACTCTCATCAAAAGGATTTCTAGTAATGACCACAAGGAAGTAGCATGAATCTCCATAATAAGGAAGAAGTACCAACTGTGGGTTACATCTAGTAATAATTTTAGTCCCTGGCACAGCATCTACTTGTAGCTTCTTACTCTAAATCAATTGATTTGGGAACCAAATGCAAGCCTAAAGGACATCATGCAAACAAGGTAAAAATCCATTTCCGAGTAGCGAAACATTTGGAAAGGGAGATTACCAAAGAAAGTAAAGGTGTTTCTTTGGCTCATCATTCAAAACGCACTCACGGTTTGTACTTTTCTTCAAAAGCAAGGCCTTCATATTAGTATGACATATCCTTTCCATCAAAGTAACTACAAAACCCAAGCACATTTCATTACACTCTACCCCTTCACCATACACATTTGGCAGGCTTTTGGTATTGATTATTCCTGCTCGCTCCGGGGAGATTCACCCATTGGCGTTGTCCTTTAGCTTTTATGGAAAGCAAGGAATGAATATATTTTTAGGAGTACCCCTATCCCCTCACCACCATAGATTGTTGCTCATGATATCCGTCTCTAAAGAAAGGCTTGTGCCACAATGGGAGTTACATTGACATTTGAGCTGAATTGTGTAGTTTTCTAGCGGAACCATGCTCTGTGGAAAATGATTCAGCGTGTTGGTTGGGCAAAGCTTCTTCCCCTCATGACTAAGGACCCGAAGCTAGAGGATAAGGGGTTGTTTATATGCTCAAGGGGAGATCACACACGATTCCAAGGTGTTCAAATTACCCTCACTAAGGAGATGATTGCAATGTACTTAGCAAGGGTTTTTTCAAGAGGCCTATTCCTAAAACTTCAAGTGGGCAGGTTCCCAAGTTGGCACTGCCAACCCTCCAACAAGAGGTAGCTAAACTTGTTGATAGATGCTTCATTCAATCTGGCAATGTCTAGAATAACTCTAGAAAGCCCTCTTTGCTTTTTTGCATTACTTGCAATTGGGCTGATAGGTCAACCTAGTGAAATTCTTTCTTGCAATGATTAGAAGGGGCAAGAGGGGCCATCACCCATGCCTCATTCTAGCTCTATAGAATGCAGGAAGGCCTGCAGAGGGTTCTGTCGTGGGGCTGCCTCCTAAGCACTGCTTTAGGGTCATTTACTCGTGTTGTCACTCTCTCCAAGAGGGCACATCTTCCTCAACTTGTCTACTAGTGGTCAGAGCATCAATGGAGGTGGAGGAGGCTGAACTAACTCCCCCAAACAACATTTGGGAGCACCAGGAGTCTACAATTGGATAGCAAGACATCTTCTAACAACATCTTAAGGAAGTTGAGGTCAACATTCGCAAGGAATTAGAGGTGAAGTTCACAGCCAATTTGTGCAAAGCCACAACTAAGGTAAAGAACCGCATTTGGAATTAGGAGCAAGCCAAAAGAGACGAGGAATAGAATGAACAAAGGAATGAAGAGGATAATCAACAAAGAATGATTACGGAGGCAACACTCCGCAGCACACTAGAGGACTAGCTCAAACAACATATCAAAGAAGACCTGCACAGGAAAGCAATAGAACAACAACTCAAGGAGACTAAGGAGGAGGCTCATCGAGTCAAGGATTTCTTGGAGGAGGAGCAAATGCAGAAGAGCTAAAACTTGGCACATGAATCCAATGCCAGACACTAGTTCTAGATGGATAGGTGCCCGTACATTGTTATGGGAGTTAATAAAAATGCATCGTGGAACAGGCTACATAAATTTATAAGCAATACATCTAGTGGGCTTCATCCCAACAAGGTCAGTCACATGAACAAGAAAGCCTAGGTCTAGCTGGATGAGAGATACAAGGAGTTCCAAAAGGCAGCAGTGTTTCTCACGACAGAGGCCTATCAGAATATTCTAGATGTTGTCCACATGCAGGAAATGCCACAGCATGCTTGCACCAAACTCCCCTATCCTATTTAATGGTCCACTGATGTCACTTTCATCATGGTTTTTGTGGGAGATTCCTGGGTTTCATGGGTTTGGGTTTTGAGAACTCTGATCATTTCTCTATGATGCATTTCATTTTTTTGTGTTTTCTGACCAATGGAGTAGCTGGGGGGTTTCCCACCCCCAAAAGTTTTGATTCTCTTTAAAGAATTCCCCAATGTGGAAAAGGAACGCCTACAGAGGATCAAGGGGGATTGTTTCCTCCCCCTATCTGTAAAATTTTTTTGCTGTAATATAATCCCCGATCTTTTCTCAAAAAAAAATACCTGTGCTTTTATATCCTATGCACAACCCTCCAACTTTGATAACTCACTATGTTGGAAAAATTAAACTAGCTACTTCAAACCTAGTTTGAAATGCATCACCGGTCATTCTATATTCATGAGTAAAGATCAATTTCTTCTGATCTGACACAATCTTACAGAATTCCTCACACAACAGATGTTTACAATGGCCCCAGGAAATTACTAGAATCCTAATGCTAGAATTGTAGTTCAAGAAATAAGCTTTTTTTATTATGTCCCTGGTGAAGGTTATAACTAGTCTACTACTTTTATGCATGAGTTGGATCAATGCTTTCTTAAGTAATCAACTAGAACGTAAGCATTTTCTACAAGATTGGTCTCCATGCTACACTGAAGCCATGTCCATTGAAGGATTCATTCCTACTATATCATGCTGCAAACTCCAATTTATAGAATCTAGATGAATCCTCAGTATGCAATCTAGAGTGATCAGAATAAAACAATTTTCCTTACTTGTACCTCGAAAAGTTTTGAAAAACCTAGATCTAAACTTACAAAGGTTACATCTCCAATGCTGAGCGAAGTTGAAAATCTTAAAGACGTGATTTTTCATGACTTTTTCTCGTCACTGCTCATTCTACCGAAGTCAAGATAACTGATAGCTGCTATTCGATCATTCATAACTGCCTTCATCCTAACCTACTAGATTGAAATCATAGTCATCTATAACCTAATAGGGAATCAGTATTACCTTCACTGATTCACTTTGATCAAGAGCCATGACATATACAACTGGCATTTCTGGAAGGAGTAATGGGGTTGACGCACCATGTTACGTTAATTTATTAACCACTTTCATAATTTAAAACTTACAACATGTAATCAAGATAGCAACACCAGAGCATTGGTTACAATTCATTATGGAAGACATTCGGTGAACCCTTTGTTTGACTTGCATTAACCAGGTAACTTATAATTTGAAAACAGGTTACATGGATAATGACATTAAAAATAAGTTTTGAAAAAACGAAACACACACACACAACCAATGACAGACTGACGCAATCCTAGGCCGATTCTCCATGTAAAAACGCATGAAGATTAAAAAGCAGAAAATAGAGGAATGAATCAACCTTAGTTCGACTGTGCATACAAACTTCCTGAATTCATGTGTCCATATAACCAGTCGGACCAGTCACAAATGCGATCAAGTTAAACTCATACTAAACAATTCCCACTAATTGCCTTACCCGAATGGTGTAAAAAAAAGGGCTCACAAGCAAAACAAAATAAGAAAAACCGTTCCCAACCAAGAACAAATATTTTGAAAGTACAGCTGAAAACAAAATTGGCTTCAAAACGTTGTTTGTGTATTCTCCAACCCCTAGTTGCCATGCCAAAATTCCATTTGGCAAATGAAAAAGTAGGTTCTAACAGATCCAAAAACAAACAAGGTCGTCCTAAACTAATTGCAGGTTCCAGAAATTTCACTCCGCATTGCCAAGAATTGCAAACGTGAAACAACAAGACAGACGAGCCTTTCAAAACAAAACCGTGAAAGATTCAGAGAAAGAGGAGAGACTCAAGATCACAAACCAGAATCTAAATTCGGGCAGGCGACGAACAAAGGGCCTGTACTCGTCGGAGCCCTTGGTAGGCAGTGATCCGCCGCTATCGGGAGCTTCCAATTCAGGATCCACTTGCGGAGACAGAAATCCAATCAGCAAATTCAGAACGTAGATACCGAGGCCGTACGAGATGATATAAAACCCTTGCAAATAATAAACGCGGATAATGTAAATGCTTGCTACTGCAAGAGCTCCGAGCCATCTTCTAAAAGGATAGGGCGTGGCCTTGTCCAGATACTGCTGAAATTGCCGGGAAATGCTGCTTTTCCATTTGGCCAGCACCGTAGGGGAGCCACCATCATCGCCTGCAAAACCCTCCATAAAAACTTTCAAATTTCCAGACAAGCTCGCACCAACACACACACAGTGCGATAATATCTCGATCGAGATTTGTTTGATTTGGTGCCAAACAGATTGAATCGATCCTGATTTGGGCAGTTGACCACCCTGCTAAACATTACTGTTGTCTCTGGACCGCGTGTTTTATATGTTGTAACGATCTTTGCCTGTTCACTCTCAGAAATTGTCTTATTTTATTAATCCTTGAACAGACACCTATCCAAGAAAAGATCATTTAAGAAAATTTTCTTCTTTAATCTTTTCTGTGAAGAGTTGCTCCGAGTTACCCTTTGAAATTCGTAATGGTATTCCTGGAAATTTTCGCTGTGCAGATATATTCAACTCAAATGAAGTTGTCTTAGTGGGTTGCGAACCCTTTTGGAGCAACCTTTTGCGTAATTTCTTGATTATTAGCCATTTAGATGAATGAGAGGCGATCTTCTAAGTATAACATGTCATTTACATTTTATAAGTTACAATTTCAATTTTAATAAATTACATAAACAAAATATTATTTTGGCCGAGCGGCTTAAAATATGGTTATATTATTATTTATATTATATTTTTATGGTTAAGGTGCAATTTCTAGTCTATGGAAGATATTTTTTTTATTTAATAATTGCAAACTATGCTAATAAGTTATAAAGTTCTAATTTGACTATGTATAGTGCAGGTAAATATTGTTAAAAAATGTTTCAAGTTCCAACACACCCCTATCAACAAGCTTTTTAGCAAAGATATTGATAGGCTTTGAACGACCTACAACCAATTGTGGTAGATTCCAAATCTAAATATGTTCTCATTGGGATGAGAAATTCTTGTCGGTCTTATGGGTTTCTTGTAGAGTTATTATTGTAGATTTTTATTTATTTTTCTCTTTGGGTGAGGAATGATTTCATGATGGAAATTGCTAATGTCTCTCAAGCTATAGAGACTATAAAGAATTCCAAAGCTTTTGATTCTGTTTTACCTAATGATTTTGATGAATCTTTGTCAAAAGATATCATTGAACATTATGGAATATTTCTACAGACTATTGGATTTATTCACCCAAATAAGGATTTTACACCAATGACTCAAGCTATCATTGAACATTACGGAATTAATGTTTTGCATGCTCGCTATTTTTCCACATCATTTTTACTTGTTAAATTGATCAATTTCAAGAGGGTTGAGAAATCATTAGATCTTAAAGTTTTTTATAGATCAGCATAACACTTTTATTGCTTGGGAATGGAAAGTAGATTTTGATCCCTATTCCTCTAATTACTCTAAAATTCGTTCTTAAATTAAATTAAAAAAATCTTCCTCTTATTTTTCAAAGTGTTGAAAGCGAAATTGTTGGCAACATTGGCACAATCCTAGAGACAAAGTCAAAAACATTACTAGATGGTGTGCAATGCATACATTATTTTCTAGATATTGATTTACAGTAAATGAAGATAAAATTAAAACATAAGTTCAATAATCAATGTTTTTTCCATAAACTTACATACTATAATTTATAAGGATGTTGCAACTATTATCATTGTGCAAGCTATGTTATTAGGATATATCCTTTTCTCAATAAAAAAGTTGTTCATGAGAAACAAAAACAAAAATTTTTAGAAAAAGCAAATAATGGTAGTTTTCAACATGGACAAATGAAATCTTTTTCAACAAGTTCTTAGCCTTTTGATGAGTGGGGAGGTACCCCTACAGTTAACCATACAAATACGAGCATTTCATGCACAATCCGGTCGAACTCCGCAGACGAACTAGCTGTGGTATCTAGATGGTTACTCATAGATCGCAGTTCGCTATCTTCCCACTTAGACTAATATTAGCTTTTTCACGTATGGTTTAGTCCAGAGTGAGGTGTATGATGTGTTCCTACACTAATGCTACTCCTGGGTATGATGAGAAATAATATTAACTAAGCTAGGAGAGAGAGAGGGTGAGATAGAATCTAAACTAGCCTAAGTGCGATGAGCATCCGCTCCTTAATCATTCGTACACATCTTGGACCTCGTGCACAACTACAATTGGGATTACCAAGCGCATGGCCTAAGTACGCTACTGGGTTACCAAGTAGTCACACTTAAATGCTTGTGATTAAGTCGTATTCATTCTGCATTACTAGGAGATAAGGATAGAGAAATATTAATGAAGAAAGCAGTAAATAACAATAACAATTAAATAAATAATTAAGCT
>MNCI01033682.1:313608-361101 GCA_015680685.1 Gnetum montanum | reverse complement strand
ACACGCTCATATTCGTATGGTTGAGTGTAGGGGTACCTCGCCACTCATCACACGCCAAACCTGTTTACAATTTGTTGTTGAACAAATTGTGCAACAGTAGATGATGTACAGTTGGTAACGGCGGTTGCTTCTACCCATTTTGTAAAATAGTCAACAACAACAATAATGTATGTTTTTCCATTAGACATCAGTGTAATAGGCCCCATAAAATCAATACCCCATATGTTGAAGGGTTCTAAGGATCGAATCCATTGTTGTGGACCCTCCATTGTAGTAGTCATTCCCCCATTACGCTGGCAACACTCACAAGATTAGACAAAATGATGAGCGTCCTGAAATAATGTAGGCCAATAATATCTTGCAAGCAAGATTTTAATGGCTATTCATCTCCTAGTGTAATGACCCCCCCAAGGGCCCTCATGAGCATCTTGGAGAACTCACAATTGATTTGCGTTGGGAACACATCATCAAACCAAGCCATCGAAACATGCCTTGTAAAGGTATCCGTTAATTTCCATGAAATATTTGACTTGGTGGAGAAACTATTGTGTATTTTTAACGTCTAGCCCTTGTGGTGTTTCTTGTGTGAGAAGATAAGTGAGAATGCTACTATACCAATTTATATCTGTGGGTGATTGATTTTTTATTACACCTGCAAAAAGGAGTTCATCAGGGAAGTGATCAAAAATTAGGTATTCATCCTCTTTGTTGTCCCATCGCAACCGAGATAAATGATCGACAACAACATTCTCAGTGCCTCTATGATCTACTATTGTAAGATCAAACTCTTGCAAGATCATAAGACATCATATGATGCGAGGGCTCACCATTGGTTTATTCATTAAGAATTGAGTCGCACTATGATTTGTGTGTATAAATACCTTATAGCCTAATACATAGTGCCTAAATTTCTCTAGTGAAAACACCACAACCATTAACTCTTTTTCTATTATGGTGTAGTTGAGTTGTGCACTAGCAATACTTTGACTTGCATAGTGAATGTAATAGGGACGTTTGTGCTCATCTAGTTGTGTAAGTACAACTCCTAAAGAAAAATTGGACACATCAGTCATTATATGGAATTGTTTGGACCAGTTAGGAGCTTGTAGAATGGGTGTTTCTATGAGCTTCTGCTTCAAGGTTTGGAAGGCTAACTCACATTCCTTGGTCCATTCAAAGGATATGTCCTTTTTTGTTAATTCTACTAACGGTTTTGCAATCTTTGAAAAGTTCTCGATGAAGCGTTTATAATATCCGGTATGTCCAAGGAATGATCGGACATCTTTTACAGTTTCAGGTTGACGAGTGATTCCTTGGATGACTTTAATTTTTTCAAGATCTACCTCTATCCATGTTTGTGAAATTTTATGCCCTAATACAATGCCCTATTGGACCATTAAGTGGCTTTTTTGCTAATTGATCCTTAGGTTGGTTTCAACACATCGTTTTAGTACTTGCTCTAATCGGTCCAATGCTTGTTCAAAGTTCGCTCTATAGGTGGAGAAATCATCCATAAAAGCCTCCAGACCATTCCCTATTTGCTGTTGAAATATATTGAGAACTAGATGTTGAAACGTTGTTGGAGCATTGCACAAGCCAAACAGCATCTGGCTATATGCAAATGTCCCCCAAGGACTTGTGAATGTAGTTTTGGCTTGGTCTTCTGATGCTATTTGGATTTGATTGTACCCACTATAACCATCTAGAAAACTATAGTAACAATGCCCTGCAATGGTATCTAAGAGTTGGTCAATGAATGACAATGGGAAATGATCTTTAAATGTTGCCATATTCAATAGCCTAAAGTCTATACACACCCTTCATTTACCAACTTTTTTGGGCATAATGACTAATGGACTAACCCATTTACTGTCAGCAATGGGGTAGATGAACCCGACCTTCAGAAGTTGTTCAATTTCTTCTTTAACTACTTGCTTAAGCTTTGGGTTTAGTTATCTTTGCGGTTGTCGTCGAGCCTTCATAGAGGGGTTAGTGTAAATTCTATGTTGGCATGTCCTAAGATCTATTCTGGTTAATTCAGGATATGACCAAGTAAAGGCTTTTGACCATTTGTTTACCATCTTTAGTAGTCTTTCTTTTTGTTGAAAAGTGAGCTTAGCATTAATGATTACTGATTTTCCATTCTTGAGACATGCATACTTCATATCGGTGGGTAGCGATTTTAATTTGAGGGGCTCTTGCTTAAACTCATTAGGGATTTTCAAATTCCCCGAGTTGATATTTTCAGTGTCAGTACTTGGAAGTTGGCGATGGACTTGCTCTAATGCATCTATGCTATCGATATAGTCACAAGTCAAGATCTCAGTTGGTTCCATGCAGAAAGTTGAATTGCTCTCTAGGTTAGCTGCCAGCCATTGGGTGCCTTCCTGTCTTATGGCTACTGCATACAGGAATCTTTGTATGTTAGTTACTTGTGCACATTGGTTACATGTAGGCAATGTTAAGTGTTGTACAAACTAGGAATTCTACATGTAGTTACACCCTGTGTCACTGTATGTGATGCATGGAACTTTCTTCTTCTTGATCTTTCCAAATGCATTTTCTGTTGATATCTCTAGGGAAAGATCATGTCTTCGTAGGTGCACATAAATTGTACTTAGCCATGCTCTTCCCATTATGATTGGGAAGTCTCCCTTATAGTTGTTAACTTGAATCACTAGGAAATCGGCTAGATATGACCACCCACAAATAGTGGTGACAATGTCCTCCACTAGTCCCAATAGAATAGTGACGGACTAGTCGGCCAACTCTAAATGAATGTTACTCTTCTTTAGCAGAGGTAGGTTCAAGGCTTTATACATTTCCTAGGAGATCAAATTAACACCAGAACCTGAATCCAAAAAAGCTTTATAAGGCTCATTTCCATCGATTTGCAAATAAATAAGAGGATTTCCAAAATTAGAGAATTTCCTAGGATGATGGTCAACTTTAATCCAATCAGTGGTGGTGTGGGTTAACATAACAGTGTGCATTGAGTGCGATTTTTGGTTCAAAGGAAGCTTCAAAGATTCAAATGATTATAAAGAATTTGGATAATTAGCCGCTTGTGGTTGTAAGGACTTGGTTGGACTATTGGTTCTAAAGAAAGGTCTCTTCTTTGATCGATTGACCGAACTAGTAGTAGGTTGAAGATTGACAGCCCTTGTAGTGTTATGTTGTTGTAGCTAGGCAGGAAGCTCGCCCTGCATAGTTGGAGCAAGTGGTAATGGAGCTAAGGGTGGAAGAGATGCAAATAGATGAGAAGGATAGTACGTATGTGGAGCATAACCTTTAGAAGAAGAATTTCTATAGTACTCAGGGGTCTGGTAGTAAGGCTGAAGAGCAACGTAACTAGTAGAGTCATGTGGAGAGATCAGTTGCTGAACGTAATACCCATATGGATCAGATTAATGGTAAGGGTACTGTTGATGTGGTGGTGGCATTCCCCATGGTTGTGGGTGTTTCCACCATTGATACTATTCATTTAGTTGTGGTGGAGCTCCACATGGATAATATGTCAAGGGTTAGTGAAATTGCCTTAGGTTACCTTGAGGATAAGGTAACCTTTTGGGTGTTTTCCATCTATTTAATTGTGGGTTTAGTGCATACACCCCATACTCTTGCAGATGTGACACCACTGGGCAACATCCCTTAGGATGGTCATATTGGCAAATCTCACCTCTGCCATCATTTTCTGTGTCCAAATTCACAACTTCTTCAATGACAGCAACCTTGCCCTTACCATTGTTACATGCATACTCAGCTTCTTTCTTTTTCCTTCTCTCTCAGTCACTACTTTGTTCTCTAGACTCCTCTATTATTTTTAGGACAATTTGAAATTCGTCGTCTAGGGAGTTCCATATTTGATCTACCTTTGTTGATACTTTTGATGTAAATTTTTGAATGGGCAAAGTCTTTCTATTCACCATCTCTTCAAGTGGTGACTCTTCTTCATCTTTGCAAAATCTAATTTCCTTTTTTCGGAGGGAAGGATCTCTGTTGTACTCCTCTGCACTTTCTCTTTTCTTTAACTCGCCTTCCTCCTTGGCAACTTGCTTCAACAATCTTTGTATTTGATGGGCTTTAAGCTCATATAGCCTTCCTTGGGCATAAGTCCCAAGGGTTCTTCATGTTTCGTACCTAAGCCCATCTACGAGATGGCGTAGTTGTTCCTTTTGCGAGTAACCATGGCTAGGGCAACAATGTAATAATGAATAATATCAGTCCATGGTAACATCCAAGGGTTTGTGTCCTCCTTGTTTCCATCCTTGGATTTGCTTACGCAGGTTGGACACTTGGGAGTACATTTGATACTTATCATTGAATAGCTCCAACATGGTACTCCATTGACAAATGGATTCTAGTTCTAAGGACCAGTACTAGCTTTCTACTTCCTTGATCAGTGTTCGTGGAAACAACTTTATCTTTTTCCACTCATTTTCTATATTTTGCAAGGCACATGTATCATGGAATTCTTGTAAATGGTTTTGAGGATTAGCATTGTATCCCCCTTCAAATCGTGGGATGTTATTCATGTCTAGTCTTTTGATCCTACCGTCTTTCTAGTGCCTTGTTAGGATCCTAGCAGCCTCTGTTATATTTAACATACTTTGGGTGGCGAGTAGGGGTTCATCGTGATCATATTGCCTATGGTGACTATGATGCCTATGATGTTCCCTGCTATCCCTTCTTTCACAATGTGTCTCTCTGGAATGCCCTCGTCCCCTTTCTCTATTGTTTTGTCAGTGATTTCTATCTTGCCTACCATTGTCCTCATGGTCTCGCCCTCTACGACTACATTCAGATCCTAAAGGAGAGGGGAAAGAAGATGATGAAGGTGAAGAGGAAGGAGGACCATCACCATGATGGCACTTGTCATCTTCTCTTTGGTGGTCGTAGCCTCGGTCGCAGTCACAATCGAAATGTCCATCATTGTCATGCATTCGTGTTCCTTTTCTGAACCATTTGTGTCTATTGGTATTATTACTTGGGTTATGAATAGTTGAGTGAAGATTCTAACACTCAACTCCTTGACCGAAGTCATGGAGAGGAACATCGTTTTGTGGAAAACCTCCCAAGATAGGTTCACCACTGTCATTTTCACTTAGGACATACAGGACATCTTGAGACCACTTCCCCTTCACAGATTTGTAATGTCTCTCCTGTTGTAGATCCCTCTAGTGTTGTGCCTCCGTGGGTCGATACTCTCTTGAATCTTGTTCATGCACAACGAACTCTGATTGTAAGTGTTGCATACCAATTTGTGTGAGAGCACGAAGAAGCATGCTTGGGATTGAGCGATCGGGAGGTAACACTATGTTACCTTCTAAATCACACCATCACAGCTATTCATCTTGGTGGAGGATAAAGGTAAATTCTAGTACATACTCATCAGGATGAGCGTATACCATGCGAAACTGTTGGGGCACTAGTGGATCATCATGTTCACCCCACCTCCAATTGTTCATGGTTTCAGACCTAGTCGGTGAAGCACTCTCATAAGAAGAAGGAGACATGATTGATTACTCAATGTGTGGTACTCTTTTCTACTGATTTTAGGATAGCTAACTTTAAGGGTTTGTTCCAATGATGGAAAGATTTCCTAAGTTCTAATCAATGCACAAATAACAAAATCCCCAACAACGATGCCAATGATGAGCGGTGAAGTACCCCTATGCCCAACTATATGAATAAAAGCATTCATGCACAATTCAGTTGAACTTAGAGGATTAAGTGCTTATGTGCCTATGCAGAACAAGGATGAGTTATGCAGTCATTGTCTTCCCAAGCTTACTTGTAAGGCACAATTGTATGGTTAAGTAAACTTGAGGTGTATGATTTTTTTGTTTTTCTTTTATATTTTCTACCCTAGTCTCCTAAGTGTGTGCAATGAAAATATTTAATTAACTAATGGGTTTTGTAACTCTAATGTGAATCAAATCCTATTACCAGCATTCATTCCCACTCTCTGGACATATCCTAAACCATTGTAACACTACTAGGATTACCAAATGCTAGTCGTTACTGGGTTACCAAGTGTTCCACATATGCTTGAAGTGATCATGTTGAGTATGCTAATTCATTGATAATTGATAATTAATAAGTCTATGGAAATAACATCAATTAACTACTAAAAGCATCAAATAATAGTAAAAAACATTAAATGTAATAATTAAGCTATTTTGAATGTTGCAAGGTTTATCACAAAGTTTGTCTTTATTTCTAGACACAAGGTGTGCTTAGGTACACAATGCTGGAATAAAGATCCATTCACTCTATGACTCCTACTGCGGGCACTTAGAAATAATTCTAACTTTGGAATGGAAAAATTGCAAGAGTTCGGCCAAGGGACTGAAAAACTACTGTGCAAAACCAAGCATCCCTGTCCCTTATTTATAGACAATGAGATAGGCTTTGACATCGCGTGTCCGATGTTGCTTGGCCCATCCGATATTGCGTATCCGATATCAAGGATCTGATATCATGGGCCTAATATTAGGTCACTTATTTGGTGACTCACATCATCTATTATTACCCTCATACTATGATAATAGGTAAGCATTGTGAGCAAATTGTTTAGCCAATTAGTGCCTGCTCACATCTCTTGTAATTGATCACATGGCTAATTTCGTGAATAGAAAGATAGGATTGGTGAACCATATAGGGTTATCTCTAAAATTGATTAATCCAAGATCATGCAAGGTTTGGTTAACCAATCCTTGATGATGATCATTAATAGCATCCAAGATAGGTGAGACCTTTATGAACCAATAGTCCTTGCATGTGGTCAATTTCTAGGATATTCTCAGTTTACCTATTTCTTGGCATTCTACAGATTTTAAGGTTTGGATATGGTTTTGGATATTAATCTCATGGATCTTAAGATGGTTTCTTATGTAGCATGTATCCCCTTCCTACAACTTGTTCCAAGTACACCAAGGTAGATGGTTTTGCTAGAAGATTTTTTACCCTTCGTGAATGTTTGTATGCAAATTCGAGTGGTAGTAGGGGTTGAATGATGATGGAGCATCATTGATGAAGTTTTCTTCTATAAAATTAGTTTTCTTTTGTGGTTATGTTATGTTGGACATGATGTACTTGAACTTATGTATTATTGGATATTATCAACTTTCTTTTGAGATTATGGATTTGTCATGTTTTATCATCATCATCCTATCCTAGTCCAAACAAAATGGGGTTGGCTACTTGAGTTTGTTTTTGTCATTTGCCCCTATGAATAGCTAGATCCTTGTTTATTTATAGTTTTTTTTAATCATCTTTGATCACTTTTTTCCATGTTTTCTTTTATTCTTCTTTTGGTGGCCTTCCTAGAATAGTGATGTAGCAACCTTTGTTTATAGGTTCATTGTATTATCTTCTTTGTAAATGTCCAAACCATATAAGTTGTCATTCTTGTAGCTTATCTAGAATAAAAGCCATTACAATTATTCCTATGATGTCTCTATTATGTATTTTATCTCATACAATAACATTCAATATCCATCAAAGCATTCATATTTCTGCCACAGTGATTTGTTGTTCATGTCTCTTTTGTACTGCCTAACATTCAATAACATATAATATAGTAGGCCTAATTTCTATCCTATCAAAATTTCCCTTTAATTTTATTGGTATGCTTTTATCATATAGAACATCACTAGCATATATTTGCTTTGACCATCTTATCTTAATTCTATTTATGATATCTTTATCAATTTTACTATCTAATTCAAGAATGGATCCTAGGTAGTGAAACTATTTGGAATGAGTAACTTTTTCACCTTGAATTATCACTTCTAGTTCACCACTATTTATGTTTTTATTAAAATTGCATTCCATATCTTCTATCTCACTTCTGCTAATTTTTAAGCTTTTTGACTCTAGAGCATGTATCCACTTCTCCATTTTAGCAACAATATTTTCTTGAGTTGTATCCACCAACATAATATCATCTACAAATAGCATACACCAAGAAATTTCATCTTGTATATCCTTTGTTAATTCATCTATAATAATGTCAAATAATTATAGGCTAAGTGTTGATCCTTGATGTAGACCTACTATGACTAGAACATTAGATGTTATTCCACAAGTTGGTCTAATTTTAGTGGTAGCTCCTTCATACATGTCTCAAATCACTTTAACATACTTATTAGGGATGTTTTTCCTCTGCAAGGCCCACATAATAAAATCACCAGGCACTATGTCATATGCTTTTTCCAAGTCAATGAAGATCATATGTAGAATTTTTCTATATTTTCTAAATTTCTCCATTGATTATCATATAAAAAAAATAGCCTCTATTTTATGAGATTTAATTATCAACTTGGTTTATAATTTTGGTATTGTTGCTTTAAATACTCTAATGTGAATTTCTAATTTTATCATAAACTTGATTAACTTTTATAATACTTATGGTGATTAATTTATATAATTTATAAGCATTATGACATCCCATGCTTGTAATGTCCCCATTCCCAAATGATGTTGCTACATAAAAAACACGGTGCCTCTTCATAACAAGTGTTATCATTATCATAATAAGACCTAAAAGGGTAGTTGTAATTGAGACCTAAAAGGGTGCTTTATAGTAATAGACATGTCTCTCGACTTGATCTTTGAGGGTTTGACCTAAAGCATTTATGCCTGGGCTTAGAGGTCTTGCTAGCATGGAGTGGCGAAGCCAGTACAGGCAAGTGATAGGAGTCAGGTGAAGTGACAGGAAGTGGACTAGCCATCCCTTCTTGCTAGGTTGTAGGCCTAATTTTGATGGCAATGTTGGATTGCCTCTAAGGGGATATATGCCAAAAGAAGAAAATCCCAAGGAACACTCTTAAAGCATGATCTAGATACTCTATTCCAAATCGATAAAGCATTCTTTTCTTTCTCTTTAAGCACTTTCTTTATTATTTCCTTTATGCATAATGTCAAATGTTACATATATTCGAGGTTTGGTATATTATCATCTTACATATAATGTTTAATATAATGTATATTTGACGTTTGCCATGGTATCTAGGGACTAGATGTCACAATGCCCAAGGGTTAAATTATGTGTAAATTAATCATGCATTATCTTAAGTAAATTTTTGGGATGTAACAAGAATTTTCATATGAATGTTAATATGTTCACAAGACCTAATGGGAAAAATATTTTGAAGTCTTTATAAACTGCTAAAAAAAACTACTGGTAATATTGGTTGAATTATGCTAGATAGTTTAGAGTGACAACAAACTCTTTTAGAGTAAAAAATTATGCTAGATAGTTTAGAAAGCAATTTGCTAATGTTGTACCCACTTTTTTGATTTTCAAGTGATGAAGACTAAGTGTGGTTTCGACATTGCGTTATTGAAGTTTAAGCATTAAAGTCTTAAAAAACAACGTTACAAGGCACATTTTTAGCTCTTGAAGATCCCCAAAGATCATTCTAGCTTATAACCTAGCATATGAGCATTAGTTTTGTTGATCCTAAAAAATTCCAGAAACAAATTTTTTTTAAGTATCACAGGTAATGTTGATGTAGTATCAATGTCACCCCTAGACCACTACCTCCATAATAGCATCACCCCTAGATCATTTTGCTCAAGTTGCCTATGCTAAAACTACTTCTTGGCCTGAATTTTGGCCCTATATAACTCCAATTACTTGTCTACAATAGTCTCATTATGATAGACATCAATTTTTTACATTTTGACAAGTTCATCTAGGAACCTCAAGAAGGTAACATTTTTTTAACTCTATGTAGCATTAGCATTACCTACAAAAACTCTCTCAAAAACACCATCTTTGGTAGCATTTTAGGCTTTTATAGGCTCTAGCTAATGGCCCCTAACCATTTCCAAAAGGATAGGCATCATTTTGAGCACTTTTGATAGAGTTTTTAGGGCCAAAATTGAGGTGTTTTTGACTAAGTGATGTTAAGTAATGTTGAATCTAGCATCAATGTCACCTACAAAGGCACCATCAAAACACCATATTCAATAGTATTTTGAGTTTCTATAGGCCCTCGGTGATGGCCCGTAACCATCCTTAGAAGGATGGAAATCAATTTGGATAATTTCAATAGCATTTGAGATCTCAAATTGAGGTGTTTTTACCTAAGTGATGTAAAGTGACATTAAACCTAGCATCAATGTCACATACATAAACATCCTCACAAACACTATCTTTAATAGCATTTTGGACTTCTAATGGTCCTTGGTAATGGCTCCTAACCATCCCCAAAATGATGGACCTCAATTTGGGCACTTTTAACAACATTTGAAAGCCCAAACTAAGGTGTTTTTGGCTAAGAGATGCTAAGTGATACTCAAGCTAATGTTAGCATCACCATTAGCATCACTTGCAGAAACACCTTGGAAAACACCATTTTTGATAGCATCTCGAGCTTATATAGGATCCCAATGATGGTCCCCTAGTCATCCCTAAGATGATAAACATCAATTTGAGAAGTTTTAGCAAGCTTTAGAAGACATAAGATGGAAAATTTCTCAAATTCTTGCCCTAATGATGTTAAAAAAATTCTCTAAGTATTACTAAGAAATGCTTGAAATTTTCTCTTAGTGTGGAATGAGGTAACACTTATACTAGTAACAACATCTAGGTTAATACCAGAGTTAGAATCCTTCAAGTTAGTATCAACACTGGAGTTAGATTTTTTTTCAGCATTCCATGTCACCCTCACTATCATTAGTCTAGAGCTCCTCTCCTACAAAATCTAGCATTCTAGCTTTGGTCATATCTTCTTGGGCTTTCCAGTGACCAGTTGAAATTATTTCTAAGGCACTGAATATCAATGTTGATAGGTTTGAAGGTAGTCTTAAGAGTTAGAGTTGAAAATTTTTCTAAGTGTGATAAGTGATGTTGATGCCAACATTACCCTGCTTGCATCAACATTATGCTAACTTGTCAAGTTCAACAATCAATAGTATTTCAAAGGTCCATGAGCTACTTGGCATTCTCATGACAAAAGTCAACATTAGTTCAAGTGTCAAAAAGGGTTCTAAAGACTTGGAATTATAGTTTGGAAAATGTTGGAAAAATTTTCAAAGTCCTTGATAATACTAATGTTGACATTAGCATCAGCACTAGAGTTAGAATTTCTTAGCTCATCTTTGGCACCAAAGTTAGATTTTTTTAACGTCCTTCATTTGCACTTCAACTTCTAGTTTCTAAAAATGAACTTCATGTTATCTCCATTGAACTCTAGTGTTAAATTTGAAAATCCTTATCCTATAAATATAAGAGAAAAAAATAAATTTAGAACTAGTTTTCTTGAGATCTAAGCACTTTTCAAGATTTTAGAAGATCAAGAGACCATGAGCAATAAACATATTAGCATCTTCCACGTAGTCTAAAACTATTCACAATGCCTCCCATAGCTCCAACACTAATGCTAACATAGAGTTAGCATCAATCTAGTAGCATTTGTACTAGCATCCCATTCTAAGAATTTTTTCTACATTAGCCTGAATCTCTAGAGATAGAATTTTTGTAACTCCAATGTAAGTCTTGGGACACTTAGCCAAAACAGCCCTGTTTTGGCCCCATATTCATACTAGACAATATCTGCAACTTCTCCATCCATATAACTATCCTCCAAGGGTTCAATTTCACTTTCCAAACCCAGAATTTTCTCACAAATTATACTCTTATCAATAGTTTCATTTCTTACATTTTTCACTAGTAGTTGTAATTTGGCCCTCCATAGGAGGCAAAGACTTATTTATTAGCAATAAAGGATTCTTCTTTGATTGGGAAGGGAACTAAAATCCTTTCCTTTATATCATAGCCTCCTATATGTTAATAATTTATGTTCTTTTATTCATGTTTTTACACTTAAATTTTCTTTCACCATGCGTACTTTATTTTATACATTGTTTATTTTTCAGTACAAAATACTTAGAAAATTTTTGCATTCAAATCCAATGTTTTTATCATGTCCTTGTTGTTCCTAGTTCATGTGTTGTAGGTTAATTCAACATTCAATTTGAGGTGTACGCCTCATCATGTCATAATCGTTGACCTATTAAAGGTTATATCAAACCAAAGACAATTTGTAGCTACAAGTTAGGTATCTTATGCTTAATTCATAGAGGTGTTCTTGCAAGGTAGAAGAAAGAAAAATTTTGTGAGAATAGCTAATTGTAATCATCAAGTTAAAGAAGATCTTGTAAAATCTATCAAGTAAATGTAAATTCCTTAAGATGAAAGTCCTTTTGATTTTGAAACTCAAAAAGCCTTAGTTAAAGCTCATTATTCTAAATAATGTGAAAATATTTTTCAAGCTAAAATGCTATCACTAAAGTTGCATTGGTTGTCTAAATTAAAGATGAACCTTACAAGGAATTTTTTAAATCTCTAAAAGGAGGAGGTGAAGTACCTAAACTAAAATTATTTTATATAAATGGTTCCATCATTACATATCCTAAGACTATTAACAATCTTTTACTAAATAATTTTTCTTCTATTTTTTCTCATGAAGGTTTATGCAAGGAATCTTTCCAAGCCTCTAGTACACATATTTCTAATCTTATAATAAAAGCACATCAAAATATTCTCGAAGAAGAAAATATAGTGAAGAAATCAAAGCAATGTCTTTTAGTTTAGAACGTGGCAAATCTCTAGCATTTAATGGTTTTCTAATTATATTTTTAAATAAGCATTGGGATATCGCTGAAGATGATTTCTTTCATGTTTTCCAATAACCCAATAAAAAGTTTTTGTTGGTAAACATATTAATGAAGGCATGATTCTTCTTCTTTCTAAGAATGTAGATCTTCAAAATATTAGTGATTTGAGGCATATTAATATTCTTGACAACACTTATAAAATTTTAGCTAAATGCATGGCTTGTTGAATTCAAAAGGTTATAGAAGATGTTGTCAAAATTGAGAAGACTAGTTTCGATAGACATATCTTAAATAATGTTATTGTAGATTGGAAAGGAATGTAGTGGGCTTTTGATATCAACTAAGACATTGCTTTTATTAAGTTAGATTATGCTATAGCTTATGGCAGAATTAAATGGAAGTTCATTACTTCTTGTCTTTATAAATTAGGATTTTGTGATTATTATATTCATATTTTTTGTACATTGCTCATTGATGTTAGTGCTTCAGTTGTTACTAATTTTGGATTGAATTTCTTATTTTCTCTTCATTGGTTAGTTTGCAATGTCTTCCTCTAACTCCCTATCTTTTTATTATTGCTATAGACTTTCTTTTACATAATTTGCTTTATGATCTGCAAAGGAATATCACTAAGGAAACTTTAATTAATGATTAAGGTACGTAATTGCTTAACATGCACTTTGCAAATGATTCTTTTTTTATGATTAACAATTCTATAGAATAGATCAATAATCTTTTAGCTAGAGTAGAGAATTACTACATGTTATGTAGCTCTTGTATCAATTGGTAAAATTCTATTGTTTATTATAATATTAATATTAATGAATAGGTTACTTTGAAGCCTTGAAAAATCTTGAAAAAAAATTATATCTTAAAAATTTTAGGAATGCCTTTTCTTTTGAGCCTAATCTTACTATTTTGTGGAATTGTGTGGTAGATAAAATTGAAAAGAAGCTTTATAAATGGAAAGGAAAAAAAGCTCACCCTTATTGGCAAGGTTTTAATTATTAAGTGCATGTTTTAATAAATCATGTTTATTACTCTAGTTGTTAAGCTTCTTCTAACACTTCTTATGATAGAATTGATCATATTATCTATTGATTTCTTTAGTCTACTAAGAACATAGAAAAGGCTTTTCTAGAGTTGCTTGAGATATTTGCACTAGAAGTAAGAAAGATGTAGGACTTGTCATCATTAATTGCTATAACGATGATATTTCTCTTGCATCAAAATAGATTAGATGAAAATGATGTTTAGATGTTCCTTTGAAGAAATAGACTTATCCAAGAATAATCTAAAAGTGAGAATATTTGGTCTCTTAATAACTTTCATTATTGTTTGCTTTTTCCTCATGTCATTTCTATCCCTAGTTATCCAGTTCCTAAATAAATTTGGAAAACAAGATGCAAGCTTGGTAAGTATTAGTATTATGTTCATATTATAGTTTTAGAAGATATGCTTAAGTAAATTAGCCCATGGTGGCTTCCTTTTAATGAAGGATCTTAGGTTATTGACTTAGCTAGATTATGTACCACTTGGAGTAAGTTTGGTATCACTTTAATTTCCAATTTACATATGTATGATAGATGTATCGCATGGAAGGAGAAACCTCTATGATTTGTGTAGAAAGAGGAATTTTTTTTTTGAAAAATTAATTTACAATATTAATAATTTCTTTAAAGTTAACAATAGTTTATATCAAGCTTTTCCAAATAGTGTTTTGAAAGGATGGCATTTCTATTTTTCTTTTTAATTCCAAAGATACCTACAAGATTATTACAATTAATGTTTTTGTTCATAACAAGTTTAATAAGGCCTAGAAAATGCAATTATCATTGCACTTTTAGATGAGGAAAATAAAATATATTTGGAGAGCTCCTACCTTTTCTAAAATTTTTATTTGTTATGATATCTTTTTTCATCAAGGTCTTCCTATTGGCACTTGTCTTAAACATATGAGAATAAGTTCTCCTCAATTTCCTCTTTGTAGAAGTGAAGACTCATTTTGCCTTGTTTTCTTTTGAGTATCATATTACTCAACATGCTTGGCAATGGACATCCAAAATTTGTAATAACTTTTAACCAAGAATCAATGAAGTCATCCTTGGTGATTAGCTAACTTTGTCTACTTCCTTTCTTTGCATTTGGAAATGTCTTCGACCACTTGTTCTCTCCTTTATTTGGAATCTTTGATGTGTGGTTATCTTTTATTAGCAACAACATAACTATGACATCTCTTTAGGAGTTAAATATTAGATTCTCAAAGATGTCAATTTTCAACTACAACTTCAAGTAGAAAAGCTCTTGGTGAAATTTGAATAATTAATTTATTTTTTGTAATATTAAGTTTTCATCATCTTAGAATTCAAAGTGGAAGATGGATTAAAATCCCCTAAGAAGAGCACATTTGTAGGTTGTACAAGTCAGGAGCCCTTGAAAATGTGTTACATGTGTTTCTTTCTTGAGCTGTGACTACTTATTTAAGATAGTGTTATAATGTTATAGCAAAAAACTTATATGATTTATTTTTGCTACTGTCATTGGTGCTTGGTTAATTTGTAGAATTTATCTTTATTTTTCATGAAAATGTAATATCTTTTAGACAAGATAGAGCTATAATTTCAATTTCTTTTTGGCTTGGATGCTCAAAGATGTGAAGCTTTTAACTTTTGTTATTCTTTATTCATTATTTTCGGTTGATGTGGTCTTTTTTCTTTAGAGAGAGAGTTATCCTTTTCTTTATAAATAACTCTTTAGTAATAAGTAAAAATTTGTAAGGACACTTTTGAACAAGGACAAGGCTTGATCCTTTTCCTACCCTAAAGGGAAGGCTCTTTAAGATTAGTGTAAGGATGAAGACCTAGAAATATATCCCCAAAACTAGTGGGCTTTTTCATTAGGCTATCTCTTCATTAATCTTATGTATTCAAATTTTTTTAATATTATTATTATTTTTAGGTTCAACCCCCCTACTTTTATATTATTTTATAAGTAACAAGTATGTTCCACACCTAACCATATAAATCTATAGGCATGCCCAATAAACTCTATCACAATTCATGAAATGAATAGATTGTACATCTATGAGTAGCATGTGCAAATCATATGTCATTATCTTCCTAGTTATGTTCCTAGTAAACTCATGGTATATCGCTAAACATGGAAATTACATATAAGCGATTATGTTTTTTGACCTATTTTACTAAAATTAGAAATTATAGATCCTCAAAGATGATGGTTTTCAGCTACAACTTCAAGCAAAAAAGCTCTCGATGCAAGCTAAACAATTAATTTGTTTTCTATAGTATTAATTTATTTTCATTCTATAGGCTTAAGGATAAGAAGTTTTCAGCTTTTGTTGTTATTTATTCTTTATCTTTGATTGATCTATTCCTTTTTCTTTAGAGAGAGTTTTCTCATTCTCTTTATAAGAAATCCTTTAGTAAGAAGTGAAACCCTGTGACAGTGCTTCTGAATAAGACCAAGACCTAGTCTTTTTTTTTGTCCTAGAGGGAAAGTTTTTTAGGATTGGTTGTAAGGATGAAAACCTAAAAAGACATCTGCAAAACTATTGGGCTATTTCTTTAGTCTTTCTCTTCAAAGATCTAATGTGCTCTAAATTTTTTTAAATATTATTATGTGTTTTTTTGGGATGTGACAGTGCTCCTCCCTAAAACTAGCAATTATAATAAATATAAAAATATCACTAACTAATAGCTAACTAAGAGTGTAAGTAATAGAAGTGCATAAAATGTAAAATAAATCAAAGTCAAAGTGTTGTAATATGAAGGAATCAATATTGGTTTTCAATGTCGAATATGGTTACATTCAAGCATGACCACTCAAATGAGAACTCTAGACAACTAACTCATGGACATGCTACATGTACCTATTAATTGATTAAAAATTAAGAAATAAAACTAATTAAGCAATTTACATACTCATTTGCATCCTCTCATTGAAGACTGTGGAAGGTTATGCATATTCATATGAGCATACAAAGATGCATAGAAGTAGTTGTGTATCCACATATGCATGAACAGAGTGTCTTGCATATATGGATTCGTGTATAAAATTTTGATTTAAGCAATTCTAAGTCTTAGTCTAGTAATCTCAAGTCATAGGTTTTATTCTACAGGGTAGCACTAAGTTGTAAATTTAAAAAAAAAATCCATAAAAGGAATTCTTAAACTAGTTTGATAGATCTAGGGGGTCTTGGTGGATGCAAGTAAGACTTTGAGTTTTAGTTTCAATTTCAAGATAAGAGCTATGATGACATTTTTTGGAAAATCACCATACTAGCATTAAGTTACCTAGCATATGATATTTGATGCTTCATCATCATCCAAAAATCACATGAAACACATTTTAACATCAAATAATACATTTATTGGTAAAATACTTGATGAGCAGTGAGTAGTCCCTACGCCCAACCATATGAATCATAAGTGTTGCACTAGCGATCCAATTAAATTTGGTGGACTTTCACTCTCTAAACGCACAATAACCAAGGTAGTGACTTAAGGACATGATCATTGTTTTCTTGGCTTCACTTGTGTAAGTGCAAGTGTATGGTTAACTGTAAGCTAAGGCACATGATTTTTATTGATTTTATATTTTATCTAATTTAATCTATTTGTGAACAAAATAATTAATGATGAATTAATCTAATTAGCTATCTAATGTCTTAATCTACTTCCTAACATAAGCATTCGAGCCCACCTTTCATGCACATCCTGAACTCATTAAGAATGCTACTAGGTTACCAAGTGTTAGGCTATTGAGCGAACCAAGTAATAACACCTGCTAAGATTGCCAAGTGTTAATGGTATGTTTAAGGAAGTTGTACTTATATGTATTAATTAAGCATATGAATTAACTAGGAACATGAATGTAAAGTGCATAATGATAAAGTTCATGAAAGTAAACATTAATCTATTCAAAGTGCTACAAAGAGTTCCAAGAATCTTGTCTTTATTACCGACACATCAAAGTGTTTAGGTACATTGATGCTTGAATAAGGATCTGTACAATACTTGAAGTCCTACTGTGGGCACTTAGAAAATATTCTAACTTTAAAGGAATAAATATGCAAGAACTTAACTACTCTATTGACTCAAAAATGCCCTAAATGCAGTGGGTATGCCCATTTATATAGGCAAAGATAGACACTATGTCAATGCATATGCATCAATGCATCAACCCATGCATCAACACATGCCCATCAATGCAACCCTTCGCAGGATTCAACATACCCCCATGATTGATTGAAAACTCATCTTTGAGTGAACAAAAGAAGGATCCAGCTTCTTACAAAATTGGGAAGGTATGGAATCATAGACTGATCAACTCTAAGTGCCTAATTGTATGGAATTACAATAATTACAAAAATGGATGTTCAAGAGAAAAAATTGAACATGCTTACAGTTGAAACCCTTTGATGGCTAAAGATGAAGAGAAGATCAAATAGTGCTAGGAGGTGGAGGCTCTTGGGGTGTTGAAGGACCTTCTCCAATCTTTGATGCATGTGGCAGTGGAAGTTGAGGTTGTGGCGATGGTTGCAACTATCCTACTATAGCTACTGCTTCAGGTGGAAGGAAAAAGGCATCTAGTAATGCTTTCAACTTGTCCTCCTTGCTCCATGGGTCACACATAGTTCACATAGCATCACTAAATGTGGGTTGATACGAGGATGTCCCATGGACAAAGCATTGCTAGGAATAGTTCCTTGATGTTGAGAAACTAGGCTACGAATTGTTTACATTCTACATCAAATGACCTAATGAGGTTATGCAGCTCATGGTAGTCATTCGTTCCTTTAGCTAGGTTCTTAGTAACTAATTGTTGGTTTGTAAACTAACTCCTGAGAACTTAAAGCTTTGTGTTAGCTATTTCCAACTACTACTTTGTGTCCTTGTGATGCTTGAACTTGGCCTCCTAAAGAATGTATGAGCTAGCCACTTATTTCTCTAACTCTGATTATGGTCTTCTAGCTGTCAGCATTATCATGTTTGCAAAACAGAGTTGGCTAACTCCATGTATTTCTTCATATCCTTAATTTACAACTCCTTCAAGTGGATCTCTACTTTGTTGTAGGCATTGAATCCATCAAATATTGGTTGTAATACATCACCTCTTTGCTGGAGTTTCTAGAGGGCATCATTCATTTTTTCCTTGAGCAGTTGAATTTCTTTCTCATTTACCTCCTTGAGGAGGCTAGCCTAGTCCCTGTGATGATACTTTACTTGTTCAAATTTAGGGCCTCATTCTTCCAGGTAACTACCTTAATGGATATTTTCTAGAGGAGTGCATGAAGTTCTTCCATTGAGAGATGTAGTTCTCAGCTGCCAACCTCCTTAGATCCATGTTCACCTTGGTAAGCTACTCCTACTACTATCACACAAACTTTACCATTTAGTCTTGTTGTGCTTCAACATTGCACAGGCAATGAATGTCTTTGGTTAGAGTCAGGTTCTGATTGCAAACTTGTGACAAGTCCTTATTAATGTTGAAGGCCAAAGCCCCTAATAAGGATGCATCAAAGACTACCGTCTTCTTCACATTCTCAACCTCTTTTAACTTATTTTGAAGTTGCAAGAAAGCTTTATTTCTTGTAACTTCTTGGCTAAGAATGATAGGATTGGCTAAGCGAGCTCTCAATTCTGTAACTTCGATAGCCAACGATCGATTTTTGGTCATGACTCCCTCAAGTTGGGCATTCGTAATGATGAGTTTGCCCTTGGTCTCCAACATCTTTGACTGGGCAACAATTATGTTTTTTGGGAGATCAAAGATCTCTAGAAGCATTTGTCTAGTTCTCGCCAATCAATCTAATACCTCCTCATGTTGGGTTACACTTAGCCTCCCATTACCTGCTCCTATGGATACCTACACATCTTTTAGTGCAGCAATGTCTAGCACGGTAGCCATAGGAGTATTCAAGGCCTCCGCAATTCGATTGACCATCACCTTTGCTAGTATTTTGTACTGATGGTGCTACATCACTAGGATAGTTACTCCCTTGCCCTTCTTCAAGTGCATAGAGAAAGTGGTGGCATCCTTGGAGATCTCTATAAATTGTTATTATCTAAGGATGGACACCATCACTTCTTGGATGCTTGGATTCATTCTCATGGATGTCTACATTCTTTGTGTAGAAAATAGCAACATAGTCTCTTTTAACTATTTGATGATTCATGTGACTTCATTGAGGTGACTGAATGCTGACCGATAGTCTAAGGGTTCTCCATCACTTGGTCTTTTCCACTACTACTGTAGGAGTTACTCGTGGAGTTTCTTCATGTGCTCAATTATGGAACAAGCCTTTGGTGTTGTTTCTTGAGTAGTTGGTGGTGGTGGTGCCCACTCCTCTTCAAATAACTTGGTGGATGCTTTGTCCTTCATCATCTCCTACCAAGATGCAGTAGGAGCATGATGAAGCATGTGATTAGCATGATGAGTTATCCGTCTCCTTTTGCAAATTTTTTAGATTAGGCAAGGAAAGGGGAGTGTCTTCTTTCCATGCTTATTCTCCTTGAATATTTTCTTAATCGTCAAGAAGATGAGTTGGGGGAGGTTGACCAAAGTAGCACATGCATGGGCAAAGAAGGTAGTGATGTTACTTGGTTGAACCGTTGGGTTTAGGTGATAAGCCACAATCTTAAAGTAGGCCTTCTTTGCCTTGGTGAGTGCACCATACTCCTTACAGTCCACTTTATAGCACCATTGAATCCATTTCTTTTTGACATTAGGGTCCACTTATGTAGAGATCTTTATGAAGGTTGTCTCACTATCAAGCAACCCAAGGACCTCTACAATGGCCTCAACTGAATAGGACATGTTGATATTCTTAATCCTCCTAGTTGCATCTGCTTATCAATTATTCCAAAAGAGGTAAGTCTCTCCCATGTACCACTCCCCATTGGAAGTGAGGATGGCCCACATGGAAGATCCTTGTAGTTGTGTTTTCACCTCTTATGATGCTTGGTCCAAGAAGAAACCAAAGTGAAGTTCCTGGAGAACCGTCCTTTGGATCCCCTTAAAACGAATTTGTCTTAGGCAAGCCTTTGTCAAGGTGACTTCTAAATTTGGTCTAGACCCTAACACCTTTTCTCACCTAGATTAGCCTATTTTCACTATAAGAATCTAATGAACAGATTCCAATTTAGGATCCTCTTGAAGAGGTCCAATGGCATATGTTTTTGCTTCTCCTTCTTAGGGCTATTGTGGCTACTGGTCCTTCCTCCTTCCCCCCTCCCCCATGACTACTTCTCTTGTGGTCAGGATGGTCCTTCCTCTTACAGTCTCTTTGGTGCCATCTATGATCACAAACATAGCCAAGAAAAAGCATTTTATGTGCAACTTATAACACTTTAATACCTTGTCCTATTTGGCTAGTTACACTTAGGCTAATTTATGATCATGATAGATTGATTATTTTAATATTATTTTGTTGTAATGTGCACCTAAGTTTGTTGATGAGGTTTAAATTAGGTAAATTAGTGATATTTAATATTATTTTATTAGTTAAACCTTGTGGGAGTTAGAGAAAAATTTCAAAAAAATTTCTATCAAAAACCTTTGGTTTATGCTTCCCACAATGTAAAGCTCACCTTCGGTAGCTGCAGAGTCAAATAATGAGTTGATTTAGACAAGTGGTTAGGAAGTTATGGGCTTGGGAAGGCTCTAAACTTTGAAAATTGTAAAAACTCCCTTAGCATTTTAAAGCAAATATCAAAATTTTACTAACTTCGTCATGTATTTATAGTATTTTTGTGCTATGTTGATGGGGATGCATCAACGCATCCAACTGCTATAGGACTTTGAAAATTCTAGTACTAGAACGAAAATTGTAAAATCCCAAGTGCCAAAATAGTTTTAACCTTGAATCCCAAGGACCTTTGAGAAATGGAATTTGAGGCACTTTGGACAGTCTAGTCGATCACCCAAGGACTCATGGAAATGTAAATAGAAATGTAAATGGAAATGTAAATAATAGTGGAAATGGAAACGAAATTACAGATCTAAGATGAAAACAGACATAGAAATGAAAAGGTGAACTTAAATCTGGACAACAATGAACTGTAACTTTATTGGAATGATAAATGCATCAAGTACAGGCTTCAAAAAGTACAGATTTTGTATGCTTGAGTGCATAAGAAGTCATTTGTATGGAGCTTGAAGTTTGTTGGAGCTGGCTGCACTTAAAGTCCCGAGATCCAAATACTTCCCAACCCTAGTTTCTAGTAACTCCTTGCTTGTTTTCACTGGAATTTGGAATTGTGGTCATGGATGGTATTCTAGCCTTGAGGTAGTGGTATCACGTTGGGAGTCTCTAATGCCCAGCATAGATTCAAGTTTGCTCTCCAAGGTATTTCAAGGTCACAAAGGCATTTGGTTGTAAAATGCAGAATTGCTTTTCTAGTTGTGGAATAGAATTACCTCAAATTTGCTAGAACCGAACCTTAATAAGATGTTAACGCTTGGTTTTTATAGGCTACAAAATTACTTATTTTAGGCTCTATACATCACTATCAAGATTATTGATAGATTGATGTCTATTTGCAAGTATAACAATTATAATTCTTAGCATAGATGGCCATTTATAGTAAGTTTGGATACATTGTAGACACCAAAGCCCATCCAAATACTATAAATTGTAAATGAACTTTTTTGATTATGTTGACACCATCCCAACTACACTAAGGTTGCTAAAACTCATGGTGAACATGATGTCTATGTTGGCCATGTTGCAACTATTGAAGACCTGGGGTGACTATGTTGGCCACTATTGGGAAACTAGAAAATGGAAAATGGAAAAAGGAAAATCCCAATAATTCTAACATTGGACATGTGCATCTATGGTAGGTTTTGTTGGTGAATATGCTAGGTTTTGGTGAAAATGAAAATCCAACACCATCTATGCTGGGGGTAGATGGTTTCAACGTAGTTGAGGTTATACTTCTACAAAAATCCATGAAAATGCCAAATTTGGCAATTCCCAAGGCATTTTCAGCCTTCGCAAGCCAAAATATAAACATAAGATAACTTTTTCCACTTGAGAAGTGAGGCACTAGCAACTTTTGAGGCATTTTTCAGCCTCAAAAAGTTAAAGTATGCAAGATTATAGCTCATGGACTACAAATCTTACATTTACAATGAAATCTTACCTTAAGTTGGAAAATGAAGGTTACACTTTGAAACATGAATTTTTGGTGGTATTTCAATTGTATTGATGGGGATGCATCGATGTAGCGAAAAAACAAAAATTTTCACCATTGAAAACTAAGGAAAAGGAGTTTTTTTTTTCATGAAATTGGGGTCCAAAGGTAGCGAAAAAATCCTAGAATAAGGATGAATGCATGAAGAGGGCTAAGAAGACATTTTAAAAGGAGATTTAGGAGAAGATTTAAGTGTCAAGGAATGCAAAAACTAGATGTGCCATGGTGGAAAACATGGGTTTTGAAAGCAAAATGGCTAAGGGATAAGGAACATAACCATCCCAACCAAGGAGTATGCAAGTGGATCCTCCCCATAACTAGCTCATGCCCTTAATGCTCTTGCATGCCCTCAAAAAAAGGAGTTTGTGGGTCCCAAGAATGATTAATGGTTGTGGAGTGTTAAAAATTGAATCACTAGAGAAATCATGAAAGAATTAAGACCATCTCAAAATGAACCCATCGATACAATTATGAGAAGAGGTAGTGAGGTGGTAGATGAAAAGAATACATGGATGAGAGAGAGTATGGAATGGAGTCTCGCATTTTGGTCACATGAAGTCCCTTGTGGAGGATGTGATTAATATGACTAGAGAAATTCATATATAATGTAAGGGTCCTCCATAATGTTTGAAATTTTGTTCATTAAGACATGTGCATGGTGTTCTAGTAGAGCACCTTATCTCATGGTTGAAACTTTACCTTCCTAATCTTGAGGTCATGACATTATTTATTATGTGTCATGTGCACTTCATTTGATGATAGGGCCACTAATCCATTTTTTTTCTAGCACGTTGAGATTTATTAATCTTTCATTTTAGGCTAGACTTAAGTTTAAGTCAAGGTCGTAGGCTATTGAAAGTATATAGAGCTCAGGTTGGATGAGAAGTGTTGTGAGTTTTCCACACACTAACTCATAGGGAGAATACCCAATAGGAAGTTTCCATGTTGAATGATAAGCCCAAAGAGCATCATTGAGTTTTTTGCTCTAGTTCTTTCTATATTTACTAACAATGAATATTAGTATTTTGATAATTTCCCTATTGGTAACCTCAGCTTGATCATTGGTGTAGGGGTAGTATGGAGTTAGTTTATGTTCAACCCCTAAGTGTTACATGAGTTTTTGAAAAGTGGCACTCATGAAATTTGTTCCATTATCTGAAATTAGTGCTCATGGCATACCAAACCTGTTTAGAACATTTTGTTGTACAAATTAGGCTGTCGTACATGATGAACACGCGATGACAACTACAGCTTCCACGCATTTAGTATAGTAGTCAATAGTCATGATAATGTATACCTTTCCATTTGAAATACGGGTGATGGATCCCATGAAGTCAATCCCCCAAATATTGAAAGGCTCAAATGGTTGGATCCACTATTGAGGTCCTTCCATACATGCAATCATCCCTCCATCACATTGACATCTATAACAGAAGTGAAAGAAGCAATGGACATCCTTGAAAATTGTAGGCTAATAATATTCCACCATGAAGATCTTAAAGGTTATTCGTCTCCTAGCATAATGACCCATACAAGGGCCTTCATGTGCATTCTAGAGGACTCGAAGTTGGTCTACATTAGGGTCACACCATTGTACTAAGTCATCCGGGCAAACCTTGTAGAGATTGTTGTTAATTTCCATAAAGTATTTGGCTTGATGAAGAAACTACTATTTCTTCCTATAGTCTCACTCTTGAGGCATCTCCTATGTCAATAGATAGGAGAGGATGTTGTCATATTAGTTTGTTTCTTTAGGATCTTGCTCATTAACAACATCAACAAAGAGGAGTTCATTAGGGAATTGATTTGATAGTGGACTCTCATCCTCTTTACTATCCTATTTTAATTAAGATAAGTGTTTGGCCACCATTATTAGATTGAACTCCTGGAGAATCACCAATCACTATATGACATGGGGGTTCACTGTTGGCTTGTTCATTAGGAACTAGATGACACTATGGTCCATGTGCATAAAAACTTTGTATCAAAACTCATAGTGCTTGAATTTTTCCAATGCATGCACCACTGCCATAAGCTCCTTTTTAGTGGTGGTGTAATTGAGTTATGCGCCCATAATGCTTCTGCTTACATAGTGGATTTGGTATGGATGTTTTTTATTATCCATCTATGTAAGCACATCTCCCAAAGCATAGTTTGATGCACCTATCATGATGTGGAACGGTTTAGATAAATGGTGCATCTTTCTTTGTAAGCTTTACCAATAGCTTGGTGATCTTTGAGAAGTGATGAGCGATCGAGGCACCCCTACGCCAAACCATATGAGTCACAAAGTGATCACATGTGATCTAGTTGAATTCCATGGACTCTATAATTTTTGGTACACTAGTCTTCTAGGAAGTGAACCTTTCCCTAAAGGTCATTCGTTGTGTTCCTAATTATACTTGTAATGCATAGAGTATGATTAAGTGTAGTTGAGGCATATGATTTTTATTGGTTTGTGTTTTATGTTCTTTGGTGCTTAAAGTAGAGAGATGAAATAATTTAATAACTAATTTAGTTTAACTAAGTAACTATTTTCTAACTAGTAACATAAGCATTTGGTCCCACTTTTTGTACATGTCTTGAACCCACATATCCATTGCTGGGTTACCAAGCGCTACGCTACTAGGTGCACCAAGCAATAACACTGTTAGGATTACCAAGCGAATACGTGTTTACACTTGAAGTGTTCATACTTATGTATTTAACCTATTTATTTTATCTTACTTAATCACTTAATTAACTTAATTACTAAGAAACATTAAACAAATAACTAAAAAAATTAAATACAAGAATAAAACATTTAAACTATCCAAAATGCTACAAGGTTTATCAAGAAGCTTGTCTTTATTGCCGTACACACTGGTGTGATTTAGGTACAACAATGCTCGAATAAAGATTTGTACAATTAATGACTTCTACTGTGGGCACTCCGGAAAATATTCTAAGTTTCAAATGAACAAACTACAAGAGCTCTCCTACTACTATGACTTAATGATGCATAAACATAGCTAGAGAGCTCATATTTATAGTTTTTGCTATAGTACTGGGTTGAAGGGATCCCATAGATGTAGCAAATGCTACGTCAATGTGGCCCCATCGATGTGGCAACACCACATAAATGGGATCCATCGATGTGACACTTTGATGCTCATCATACCCCTAGAATTGAATGAAAACTCATCCTTAAGTTCTCTTACAAAAAATTGGGAAGGTATGGGATTATTGACAAACTCTTGACATAAAAAAATTAAGTGCCTAAGTGTACAAATCAATACATTACAAAAATTGTGATGTTCATGACACAAAATTGAATACAATTATATGACTACACAAAAATTTAATAGCACATTCTGTGGTGGCATGTAGGTGGTGGAGAAGATTAGATAGTCCTAGGCGATGGAGGCTCCTGAGGTTCTAAAGAATCTTTGCCGACTTCAGGCATGTGTATTAGTTGAGGTGACTGTGGCTATCTTGTTGCAATTGCAACCTCTAGTGGAAGGCAAAATGCATCTATTAATGCCTTCATCTTCTTCTCCTTACTCCAGGGATCATTCATAGTCCACATAGCATCACTAATGTGGGCTAAAATGGGGATATCCCATAGATAGAACATTATTGGGAACATAACCTTCACATTGATAAACCAGGTAGTGAACTATTTATGTTCAATATCGAATGCCTTGACTATGCTCTACAACTCCTGGTAGTCATTCATCCTCTTGGCCAGGTTCTTAGTAGTTGATCATTCATCAGTGAATCATGCCTTGAGAACATTGAGTTCAGCGTTTGCCCCCACAAGCTTCTGCTTGGTATCCTTGTGATGCTTGAACTCAACCTCGTACAACAAGTACGAAATGGCCACTTATTTCTCTAGTTTTAATCATGGCTTTTTGGTAGCCAACATGGCTAGGTTTGCATAATGAAGATTGACAAGATTTAGATATTTTATCATCACCTCAATCTACAACTTCTTTGTGTGGATTTTTGCTTTGCTGTAAGTGTCTATCCCATTAACAATGGGTTGCCACAATTCTTTCTCTTGCTGGAGTTGCTAGAGGGCTTCATTCATTTTTGCCTATGCTAACTAGATGTGTTTCTTATTTACTTTCTTTTGCAGACCAACTTTCTCTCTGTAATGATCTTTAACTCTCTCAAATTTGAGAGCCTCTAATTTCTAGGTGGCTACCTTGATCATAGTTTTCTAACAAAGAGCACAGACCTCCTTCATGGAGAGATTTCTATTTTATGCTACCAATCTCCTTAATTCTATGTTTACTTTGGCTATTTGTTCTTGCTATTGATGGATGAAATCAGTTAATTGTTGCTTGTGCTAATCAACATTCTACAGGTGATGATTTTCTATAATCAATTACATGTTCTGCTAATAGGTATGATTCAAGGCCTTCTAAATCTAGTACTATGTGGCATCTACCAAGGATTGGTAGAAAATTATCATCTCCATTGCACCCTCAACCCCTTTCAATTTAGTGTGAAGCTATTCCATAGCTTCATCTCTTGTCAGTGCCAAGTTAAGAAATGTGGGGTCGATAATCTGGGCTCTTAAGTTGGAGACTTTTGTAGCCTAGCATTCATTCTGTTCCTTGACTATTTCAAGTTGCCTCTCCAATATGATGTTCTTGCTCCTTGCCTCAAGTAGCTTTGATTGGGTTGCAGTAATACTATTTGGAAGGTCAAAGACATTTGGAAGCAATTGCCTAATTTTCACAAGTTGGTATAGTAGATCTTCATGATGTGCTACATTTATTTTTCCACTTATAGTCCCCATGGATGTTTTCACATATTTAAGTGTAGTGATGTCCAATGCAGATGTCACAGGTGCATTGAGTGTTTTGGCAATCCAGTCAATAACCACTTCTGTCACAATCTCTTACCCTTGGTGCTACATCACCAATACAGTTGTCTTTACACCCTCCTTGAAGCACATACTGAAGGTTGTAGCATTCCTAGATATTTCTGGGAGTGGTTGTTATTCTACGAGAGATATTGTAACATCTTTGGTGCTTGGATTTGACCTCATGGGTAGCTACATTCTTTGGGTTGAGAAAATGGATCCACCTCCACCCATCAAGTCAAATACTTGGGCCACCTTATTAAGGTGATTCATTGCTAGTCTATACATGAATGGATCCTTGCCACTTTTGCCTGATTGTTGCTCTTGTTCACTTAAGATTCATTCTATATATTCATGCAACCATTGGGTAGTTGCAGTAATGTCTAGCACAATTGTTTGGGTGGTAGGTGGAGGTGGTGGTTGCTACTCCTCTTCTTAGATAGTCATTGTAGGCATCTTATTTTTCATCATTTCCACCTAGTTGGTAGCTGAAACTTGCTTGATGATGTCATTAGTGTAGTGGGCTATTCCTCCCCTTCGACAGAGTTTCCTAATGAGGCATGGGAAGGGGAGTGCCCTCCTATCACATTCATTTTCTTTAAATCACTTCTCCATATCTAAATAGATTAGCTATGGAAAGTTGATGAGGAATCTCCCACTCATAGCGATGCATTCTTAGGTAGAGAAGGTGGTGATTTTTCTTAGCCTCACCATGGAATTGAGGTGAAAAGCTGCAATCTTATATTGTATCCTCTCTACCTATGTGAGTGCACCAAACTCCTTGTGGTTGACACCATAGCCCTATTGAACCCATTCTTTCTTTATGCTGGGATATGCTTGCATCAAAATCTTAGTAAGACTTGCCCTTATTTTGGACAACCCAAGCACTGTAGCAATGACCTACGCCAAGTAGGACACTGAGATGTCCTTTATTTTCACAATTGATCCATGCTACTTATTGTTCTAGAATAGGAATATCTCTCCCATGTACCACTTCCTAGTGGAAGTGATGATTGACCACATGGGAGAGGCCTTTAGCTGGTCTTGTGCTTCTTTTGGTGCATGCTTTAGGAATAGGCCAAAGTTTAACTCCTGGAGCATTGTCTTTTGGACCTCTTATGACATGATTTGATTTAGGCAAGCCTCTATCAAGGTCACCTCTAGCATCCCAATGGAAGTTTTTTGGTGTTGTTGCTGGTTCTTGAATTTGTCTGATAGATTCCACTTCTGCCTCTTCCCTAAGAGACTTGTGGTGTGGGTTGCCAGTGGTTCTTTTTGGGCCTATTCTTAGCCTCTTTCTTTTTTAGGTTGTTTCCTGCTTCTTGCGTGTGCTTTCCTTTTAGTGCCATCTACGGTCACAACACATCCATGGATTAGTAGATATAATATGTAACTTTAAACTTCTGAATACCTTCTCTTGTTAGTTAGTTACACCTTGGCTAAGGTTGGACCATGGTAGATTGATTATTTTATTACTTATTTATTATAAATGTCACCGGAGGTTGTTTGAAAGGCTTAACTCTTGTAAATTTGTGTTTAACAGTTGAGTTCTTAGTTAAACCTTTGTGAGAGTTAAAAAAATGGCAAAAACTTTTCTATCAAAAATGGCACATTTGTGGCCCCCATGATGAAGAGCTTACCTCTAGTAGCTATAGGGTTAAAGAACGGAGTAATTTGGATAAACGGTTAGGAAGTTATGAACTCTGGAAGGTTCTGGGCTCTAAATATTTGAAAAACTCCCTTGGTGTTTGTGAGAAAATGTAAAATTTTTCATGTGGGGTCATGCAAATATATACTATTTTCCCCTTACATTGATGGGGCCTCATATATGGGGCCTTGTATATGGGTTTGCTTTGTCGATGGGGCCCTATATATGGAGCCCATAGGCAAAAAATTTTGAATTTTCAATGACTTGAAAAATATAAGGAATTTTTCAATGAATTTGGGGTCCACAGAATCCCATAAAAGCCAAGAATATGATAAAATCATTGAAGAGGATCTTTGAATGCTCAAAAATTGAAAAATATGTAAAGAAGCACATGTGTGATGCAGAAGATGGGTGTATGAAAGATTTTGATTAAAAAATATCTAAGGACAAGGTACTTAATGAACCCAACCAAGAGATATGCAAGTAGGTCCTCCCCATAGTAGGGACATGCCTTATTTGCCCTTGCATAACCTCAACCTAAGGATTCCATGGGCCCCATAGGTGATTAATGGTTAATGGACATTAAGGATCAAAACCTAGAAGATTCTACCTAAGAATTCAAATACGTCAGACTAAGACACGAAATCAAGAACATGGACACTGGCAGTGAGGTGAATTATGATCAGCATAGATGGATGATAGAGAAGATGGAATGGAATTTCAAATTGAGGTCATAAGAAGTCCCTTGTGGAGTTTGTGTTTAAAATGACCTGAGAAGATCCATCCTTAGTCTAGACTAAAACCAATCTCTTTTAGTGAATTCACATTACCACTCCAAGATCGATCCATCCCCTCAAGACACAAGAGTGCACCCACAGAACAACCATTGTTCCACAAAGAGGAGAAAAGAGAAGGAGGAAGTGAGAGAGGGCCTTATTTAAAGGGGACCTTCAGGCATGGGTAACATGTCTTTCTAATTCCATAACTAGTGCTTGTAGCCCATTTTTTTGTCTAAGATATGTGCTTTGAATTCTCATCATTTTTTATTTTTTTTCTTTTTGGATGGGAGCCACACCATGCAAAGATGTTATTTGACTTCTTGTTATTAGATGATATGGAACAGTAAGAAGTCCATGAAAACACTCAAGCACCCAAGTAAGTAGAAGAGTACAAAGAGTATTGAGTCCCCTTGAAGTCACATCTTGCACAAATCTTTGAATCCTTTCCAATTTTGGATACTACCAAGGTCACTAATTTATTAAAGGCTTATTTAATGAAAGGGACCTCAAACTCTCAAAATAAGAAAAACCATAGAGGTTGTGAATGGGTGGATGTCGTAGACTCATTGCCTATTCCATGAAAAAGAAACCATGACTGAGCCATTGGTACAAAAATTCAAAAATAGGAACCAAATATTAGCAAACAAAACATAAAGCACAAACCACCATTAGTAGCAGCAATAGCACCATTGTGTCTTGTTGGCACAAAGCACATTTATTAGCAAAAATTTGAAGATCACACTTAAACAAAATAAAGTAAAATATATAAGAAAATGTAAAAATATTCAAGAAAGATTCAAATGTAATAATGATGGTGTAAAACAAAAAATGGTGTAAAATAGGAAGAAGTTTTAAAATCAAAAAGATGTAAAATAAACAACTATGGACACAAAAATGTGTAAAAAAAAATAAAAAAACTAAGAAGCCATATGGATGATTAGCACAAATGGCCATCTCCCCCATGACTAAGTTGTAAGGAGGAGATCCAAAAAATTGAGTGTGGTTGTCCATTCATTGAGGTATTTGTTATACTGTCTTACTTTGGCTCATGGGAAAGCTTCACTTATTGCATGTTTAGTAACTGCTTTTTATTTGGGCTCTTAGGTTTGTATATCGTCATGGTCCCTTTAGGAAAGGTTTTATCAATTATATAAGGTTCCTACCATGACATTTGAAATTTTTTTTAGGGTACATGTGTGGGGTTCTAATAGAAAACCTTATCTCCCAGTTGAAATTTTACTTTAAGTATTTGGAGGTCATGTTGTTGTTTGTTGAATGCCTTGTGCACTGTATTTAAAGGTAGGGCCACTAATTGATTTTTGTCTAACATGTTGAGGTTGATCAGTCTTTCGTTTTGTACTAAACTTAGGTCAAGGTTTAGTTCATAAGCTATTGAGATTGTATGAAGCTTAGATTGAATTGGAAGCATTGGAAGTTTTCTATACACTAGCTCATAGCGAGAGTAGCCAATAGGGAGTTTCCATGTTGAGCAGTAGGCCCAAAGGGCACCATTGAGTTTTGTGCTCTAATCTCTCCTATATTTGCTTATGGTCCTTATTAGGATCTTTGTGATCTCCCTATTAGTTACCTCTACTTGATTGTTGGCTTGGGGGAGATAGGGTGTTGTTAGTTTATGTTTAACCCCTAAGCATTGCATAAGTTTTTGAAAGGTGGCACCTGTAAAATGAGTTCCATTCTCAAAAATTAGTGCATATGGCACCAAAACCTATTTATAATATTTTTTTGTACAAATATAGCAGTAGTGGATGATGTACAGTTAGTGATGGTTGTTTCTTCTACCCATTTGGTGCAGTAGTTGATTGCTACAATAATACATGCCTTTCTATTGGACATGGGTGTGATGGAACCCATGAAGTATATGCCCCATATGTCAAAGGGCTCTAGTGGTTGAATCCACTATTGAGGATCCTCCATTCGTGTGGTCATCCCACAATCTCTTTGACAACATTCACAAGATCAGACAAATTGGTGGGACATCCCTAAAGATTGTAGTCCAATAGTATCCTACCATTAGGATTTTTATGACCGTGTACCTTCTTGCATAGTGACCTCTGCAAGGACCTTTGTGGGCATCCTAGAGAACACGTAGTTGATTTGCATCAAGGACACACCAATGAACTAGGCCATTGGCGCATACCTTACAAAGGAGTTTGTTGATTTCCATAAAGTACTTTGCCTAATGAAGAAACTATTTCCTAAGTGAGAAAGTAGGTGAGGATGCCATTGTACCATTTTGTTTTAGCAAGCACTTGGTTATTGATTGCTCCTGTAAAGTGGAGTTCATATAAAAATTGATCAAAGAGTGGTCTCTCCTCCTCTTTATTATCCCATCTTAATTGAGAGAGGTGGTCAACAACCACATTCTCAGTTCCTTTTTGATCTACCATTGTGAGATTAAATTTCTACAAGATCATGAGCCACTGTATGATACTAGGGCTCATTGTTGGCTTATTCATTAGGAAGTAGATGGCATTGTGATCTGTGTGCACAAATACCTTATAGCCAAGCACATAGTGCCTAAACTTTTTAAGAGCATACACCCTTGCCATTAGTTCCTTCTTAGTTATGGTGTAATTCAATTGTGCACCCACAATGCTTTGCCTTGTGCAGTGGATGTAATATGAATGTTTCTTATCATCCACTATGAAAGCATGGCTTCCAAGGCACAATTAGATGCATTTGTTAGTATGTGAAATGGTCTAAACCAGTCTAGTGCTTGTAGAATTGGAGTTTCTATGAGTTTTTCCTTTAATTGTTGAAATGCATGTTCACACTCCTTGGTCCATATAAAAGGAGCATCTTTCTTCGTAATCTCAACCAATAGCTTTGCAATTTTAGAGAAATTCTCTATGAATTACCAGTAGTAGCCAATGTGTCCAAGGGATGATCGAACATCTTTAACTGTATCTAGTTTTTGTGTGATTCCTTGGATGACCCTTATCTTTTCAAGGTCTACCTCAATCCCTTTTTGTGAAATTTGGTGCCCCCAATACTATGCCTTCCTAGACCATTAATTAGCATTTCTGCCAATTGAGCCTAAGGTTTGTTTTGATGCATCTTTTTAGTACCTGCTCAAGGTGATCTAGGGCTTACTCAAATGTAGCCCCATAGATAGAGAAGTCATCAATAAAGACTTCTACCTCACTACCAATCTACTATTGAAAAATAGTAAGGACCAAGAATTGAAATGTTGTAGGGGCATTACATAGACCAAATGGCATCGTATAATATGCAAAAGTCCCCCAAAGGCTTGTGAATGTTGTCTTGGCTTGTTCTTCGGGCATAATCTGGATTTGGTTATAGCCACTATAACCATCCAAGAAGCTATAATAGCAATGCTTAGAAATGGTGTTCAACACTTGGTCCACAAATAGCAATGTAAAATGATCTTTAAATGTTGCCATGTTCAACAACCTAAAGTCAATGTAGATCCACCACTTGCCATCTTTCTTTAACACAATTATGAGTGGGCTAACCCACTCACTATATGCAATGGGATAGATAAACCTCACCTTGAGGAGTTGTTCTATTTCCTCCTTGATGATCTTTTTTAGCTTGGGGTTTAGCCACCTTTGTGGTTGCCTTCTTAGCGTCAAGGTTGGATTAGTGTAGATGCGATGCTGACATATCCTTAGATCGATTACAATCAGTTTGGGATATGACCAAGCAAAGGTTATTGGCCATTTTTTGACCACCTACAATAGCTTGTCTTTTTGTTTGGGAGCAAGATTTGCATTGACTATAATAGACATTCCATTATTTAAAAATCAATACCCCATGCCTATTGGTAGAGTTTTTAACTCTAGGGGCTCCTGCTTGAAATTATCAAGGATTTCCAACTCTAACCAACAGGTATCATCATCTTCATCATCAAAGAGTTGGTGATGAACTTACTCAACTTCATTCATGTTTTCAACATAAGCACATGTTAAGCCCTCAATTAGTTCCATGCATAATGTGCTTCTATCAAAGTTAGTTGTCAACCATTGGGTGCCCTCTTGTTTAGTGACTGTTGCATACATGCACCTTTGGATATCTATTCCTTGTGCACACTAATTGCATGCTTTGATGAATGTACTTTTAATAGACCAAATTTTCTACACATAGTTGCACCCATTATGACTGTACATGATGCATGGAACACTCTTCTTCTCTAGTCATCCAAATTTGTTCTCCTTAGAGATTTCCAGGGAGAAGTCCCTTATGCCAATTCTTACATCAATCATGCTTAACCAAGCCCTTCCCAGAATGATGAGGAAGTCACCTTTGTAGTTCTCTACCTTGATCACCAAAAAATTAACAAGATAGGACCGCCCACAAACTATGGTCACAATGTCCTCCACTACTCCCAAAGGAATAGTGATTGACTGGTTAGCCAATTCCAAATGGATGTTGCTCTTTTTGAGAGGTAGTAGGTTCTAGGCTTTGTACATATCATGGGAGATGAGATTGACACTAGAACTAGAATCAAGAAGAGCCTTACATGGCTCATGTCTAGCAATTTGTAAGTAAATAAGAGGACTTCCTGGGTCAAATCTTTTTGTGGGAAGGTTGCTAGCCTTGATTCAATCAAAAACAACATGAGTTAACATTATGGTGTGGATTTGAGGAAACATTTGGTTCAAAGGGTACTCAAATGTGTTTAATGTGATGAGGGTGTTGGAGATGTAGGGCAACTAGCCACATTAGGTTATGAGGGTTTGGGAAGACTGTTGGGTTAGAAACATGGTCATTTCCTGGAATGATTGTCCAAACCACTCAGCTAGAAAGCTGGTTGTGAATGTACAACCCTTGTAGCATTTCGTTGTTGTGGTTGTGAGGGAATTTTACCCTACATAGATGGAGTAGGAGGTAATTGGGTAGAGGGTAGAGGGATGTGTGCAGATGGATGTGGAGGAAGGTATGATTATGGATGCTCCCCTCGAGTAGATGATGAATAAGTTTGATGGTACTTTGAAGGGTAATAGTGATGCTAGAATGATGCGTGGCTTGCAGAGCTTCATGGGGAAATAGGTTGTTGAACATAGTACCCGTATAGATTTGATTACCTATAAGGGTATTGCTGTATTGGTGATGGCATTCCCCACAACTGTGGTTGATGCCGTTGTTGATATTGTTCATATGGTTGTGGTGGAGCTCCACTTGGATAGTGATGAGCGGCTAGGTACCCCTACGCCCAACCATACGAATCATGGGTGGTCACACGTGACTCAGTCGAAATCCGTAAACTGTAAGCACTTAACATACACCAGACTCTACCCAGTGAAACCTTGGGTTAGAACGGTCGTTGTCCTCCTAATCTCACTTATGAGATTTTGTTTACAATGGTTAAGTGAGACTAAGGTTAATGATTTTTCTACCTTTCTACTTATCTTTTGGCGGCTAATTAAGGTATGAAAAGTAAGGAATAAACTATTATCTAATCTCTAATTATCCTAGCTTGTATTCTAACTATTCCTAGCATAAGTATCTGGTCCCATCTTCTGAGCACGTTCTGAGCATCTCCTAACACTTCTGGGTTATCAGACGTTAAGCGTCACTGGGTTTACCAAGTGTTTGATTTACGTTCGAGATGGTCGTACTTATGGCCTTTACGAACTACGAATGAGCAATATCGATTGAAATAATAATAACAAAAACCTAAGTAATTAGCAAGTAATTAACAAAGCATAAACATATTAAACTACTGAATGCATACAATAGCTAAGTCCAAATGCTACAAGGAATGCTTGAATAGTTTGTCTTTATTGCCATCATGCCAATGGGCTCAAATACATCAACGCTCGAATAAAGAGCTAATCACTTTTCTTACACCTGCTGCGGGCACTTGGAAAACATTCTATCTCCTGCGGGAACAAACTACAAGAGCTTCGCTACAACTAACTGAAAGATACCTAACTGAGGTAGAAGGCCCTCTTATTTATAGGCCGAAATAGGCTCCGCGTAAACGGGGCCACGTTGACCCATGGAAGGCTACGTTGAAGGGGCCGCGTCGACGCGGCCGCGTATATGCGACCCCGTATACATGACCTAGTCGATGCATTGACTTAATGACACTTCATCATACCCCCATGACTGAGTAAAAATTCATCCTCGAGTTACTCTATAATTTGGAAGGTATGGACTTTTATTAACAATGCACATGACTTGACACACACATGACACAACATTAACTTGACCAAGTGCCCGAGTTACAGAGAAGGACAAATTACAAAAATGGCGATGTTCAGAGATAAAATTGAATACCTCAATGGTCCTGGAGCCTTTGTTATGTAGGATGATGCACAAAATTGCTAGAGAAGATCACACCATCCCTAGGGATGGTGGTTCTGACGGACCTTCTCCAGCCTCTTGCCCATGTGTTGGTGGCGGCATGAATGACGACTATCCCGTGGTAGCTACAAATTCTAGAGATAACTGGAAAGCCTCCAAGAGAGCCCTCATTTTTTCTTCTTTGCTTCTGGGGTGGTTCACTATCTAGGCAACTTCTCCAATGTGTGCTAGAACTAGAACTTCCCAAGGGCATGGCAATGCTGGAAGGAGTTCTTTTAGGTTGACAAACCAGGCTACGAACTGCTTGCGTTCGATGTCAAATGCTCGAATTGATGCCTATAGCTGCTGGTAGTCATTCATTTTACGAGCTAGGTCCTCTGTGACTGTACGTTGTCCTTCAAAGCTTTTGCGGAGAACCTTGAGTTCCACGTTTACCATTTCTAGCTTCTGCTTTGTTGCCTTATGTGCCTGGAACTCACCCTCGTATAGGGAATAAGAGGCGGCCACTTGCTTTTCTAACTCTGACCGTAGTTTCCTAGTTGTGAGTATAGCTAGGTTTGCATATCGAAGGTTGGTGAGCTCCATATATTCTATCATCTCTTCAATCTACAACTCCTTAAGGCAGATTTCAGCTTGATTGTAGTCATTCAACCCATCGAAGATAGGTTGCCATGCATCACCTCCCTCTCAGAGCTGTTGGAGCACTTGGTTCATTTTGATCTTTGCGACTTGAATGTGTTTTTTGTTCACTTCCTTCTACAATCCCACTTGGTCCCTGTAATGATTTTTGATGTTTTCAAATTTCAGGGCCTCATTTTTCCAAGCGGCGATTTCAATTGCAGAATTCTGTTGCAATGCCAGAACCTCCTCCATTGACAGATTTCAATTTTCAGCAACCAACCTTCTCACGTCAGCGTTCACCCTGGCTAGTTATTCCTGCTGTTGATGGATAAAATTTTTCATATGTTCATTTTTTGCACCAATGTCGCGCAGGCGATGGACCTCCGTGGTCAGTCGCACATTCTCCTGGCGAACCTCTGCCAAGTCCTTATCTAAGCGATGTGCTCGGGCGTTTGCCACGGACTTGTCAAAGATCGCCATCTCTCGCACATCCTCGATGACTTGTAGTTTAAGTTGAAGCTGCTGAAAAGCTTCATCCCTGGTGATTTCGTGGTCAAGGATGGCTGGATCGGCAAGTTGAGCTCTTAATTGGGCTACCTCTGTTGCCAAGCTTTGACAAGCAACTTGAGCACCTTCAAGTTGCCCTTCCAAAACGAGGCTCTTGCCCCTTGCTAAGAGTAGCTTCGACTGGGTTGAAGTAGTGTTTTCTGGAAGGTTGAAGACATCCAGAAGTAGTTGCCTAGTTCCCATTAGTTGGTCCAACCACTCCTCATGTTGGGATGCATCAATCTTGCTACGCGAAGTTCTGGCAAACACCTGTACATCTTGCAGTCCATGAACATTTGGTACAAGTGCTGTCGATGCATTGAGAACCATAGCAATTGTGTCAGTAACCACTTCGGCTGCAACCTCCTCTCCCTTGTGCTGCATCACCAGGACCATCGCCCCTTCACCATCTTCCAAGCGTGCCAAGAAGGTAGCAGCATTTCTTAAAATTTTAGGGAATAACTATTGGGTTGATACTGTTACCTCTTGAATGCTTGGATCTATTCTGGTTGGCACTTGTGCTTGGGCAGCAGAGAATATTGGCCCTGCCCTTTCAAGCAAGCTAACTGATTGGGCCACTTGCTCTAGGTGGCTCATGATAGGATGATAGACCGAAGGGTCTTCTCCTCCACCAATCTTGCTGGATTGCTCTTGCTAGCTCGAGAGCATTTCCTGGATCTCATGGATGTATTCTACTATGGTTTGCGAGCCCGGCTGCATTGTTTGTGCAAGTGGTCGAGGTGGTTGTTGCTCCTCCTCTATCTATGTCGCGGCAAGAGTTTTATCCTTCATCATTTCTCACCAAGAGGCAATTGGGGTGCACTGGATTACATCATTGGAGTACTGTGCTATCCCTGCCCATTTGCACAACTTTTAGATTAGGCAGGGAAAGGGGAGACCTCATCTTCCACATTCATTCTCAGCGAACCTCTTTTTAATCTCCAAAAACAACAACTATGGAAGACTCATTGGGAATTTCCCACTCAAGGCAGCACATGCACAAGTGGAGAAGGCTATGATTTTACTGGGTCTTACCGTTGGGTTCAGGTGGTAAGATGCAATCTTTGAGTACACTCTCTCCGTAGTGGTTAGAGAGCCGAATTCCTTGCGCTCTACCCCATAGCACTGTTTGGTCCATTCCACCTTTACCTCTAGATCGGCCTACTTTAGAATTTCCACCACATCTACCCCGATCTTGGGCAACCCCAAAGCTTGCGTTATCATCTTCCAAGAGTAAGAGACATAAATGTCTTTGATTCTTACTCTAGACCCTGGTTGCTGATTCATCTAGAAGAGATAAGTTTCTCCTAAGTATCATTCATCACTAGTTGTGATGATTGGCCACATCAAAGAGTTCTGCAGCTGAAGCCTCACTTCTTCTGGCATGTTCTCAAGGAATGGTCCAAAATTTAGCATTTGGAGGACCATCTATTGCACCTTGTGTGGCATGATAGCATCAAGGCAGGCTTAGGTCAGGATGACCTCAAGCCGTGGTGCTATCCTAGGAGTTTCATCCCTTGCAATTGCTCGCTAGGAATCTCCTCTTCAGGAATCTGATGGCCAAATTCCATGCCAGGTCCTTTGTGGAGGGGCCCAGTTGCATGAGAGCCCTCCGCATGCTCTAGTAGATGCACTCCTTGTCCCCTTCCCGTGCATGGGCGCTTGTCCCTTGGTTGTGACAGTCCTTCGCCCCTTGGATGCCTTGGTTTGGCTGCCATCTACAATCAAACATAACCGGCCGTTAGACCATACATAAGGTGGTCCGTATACACCTTCTCAATTTGACCAAGTTATGTTGTTAGCACAAGCACACCTTTAAGTCTCCCGGAGTGTCAATTTATGGGTTAGAGCCAAAGTTTTCATAATTAACCAACTAATTAATTAATTAATTAATTACACATAGGCATCAACCCCCACGACTGAGAGCATACCTCCGGTTGCTTAAAAGGGTGAGGATTGGTTAAGGCGGACTCGTGATGGAATGTAGGTGAGTTGGGAAAGGTTAGGTAGAAAAAATAGCAAAAACTCCCCTCAATTTGGATTCTAAATGATGAAAATTTCAAAGCGCAGTAGGTGTATATATAGGGGTTAGGTGCTGCATCGATGGGGCCGTGTATGGGGTTAGGTGCTGCGTTGACGGGGTCATGTATACGCAGTGGTTGCGTATACGGGGCCCTGTATATGCAAGGGTGTTTACCTATTGACCAGCATTGACCAACCTGAAAAAAGCCAGAAATGATGAATTTGAAATGCCAAATTGGGGCGGTTGAAGTGCATGAGAGGCCCGATCATAGCTAAGGACATGAGGAAGGTAATTGGGCACGAAAAAGAGTCAAAAATAGGAGAACAGGACTCAAAAAGAACTCTGCAGGGAATAAAGCAAGCGATGGGACCCGAAAACTAATCAACCACGAAATCCAAAGGATGGGGGGCTTAACAAGCAGGACCAAGGAGATGTAAGTGGGTCCTCCCCATAGCAAGCCATAGCCTTAGTAGTCCTTGCATATCCCTAACACCGGGGTCCATTGGCCCTAGGGTCAAGAAATGGTGTTTGCCAGTTAAGACTCTTACTTAAGAGATCCCACCAAGGCATGGCAAGCCCAAGGAAATCATGAAGAACTTTCACAACATAAGATCAGCAGTGAGGTGAGTTACGGGGAGAACTGGGTGAAGACAGAGAGATAGGAAAATGGAATTCCGATCGTCGGTCACATGAAATCCCATGTGCAGTTGTGGTTAAGTGACTTGGTAGAACCGTTCCTGAGTTCAGACCCAAAACCATCCACATTCAGTGACATCGCAACAATAGATGAAGTCCCAGCCATCCCCTAAGGAAGCAAGAATAACCCCACATAGAACCACCACTCCACAAATGTGAGAGGAAGGAAGTGAGATGGGACGAAGTTAGAGGGGATCAAAGAAGTCCCATAACTAGTGCTTGTGGCCCATGAGAGGTGGTCTAAGGGGTGTGCTTTGAATTCCCACCATTGATGTCATGAGTTTTTGTTTTTGTTTGTTTGTTTCTCTCATGATTCTTCTTCTCTCTCTTTTTTCTTTCGGGGGAACCACACCATGCAAATACCCATGCATGTTCGCATGCATCTAACCAAGGGATGTGCATTGAATCCTCATGTTTATTTCTTTTTTTTAATTTTTTGGTGAGGACCACACACCATGCAAGGTTGAACTGCCCAAAAGCTTCCATGGAGAGAAGAACATGGAGTGGTAGGAAATTCGTAAGGACACACTAGCCATCCAAGGAATAGGACAGAGCGATGAATATTGCATTCCCCTTTACGTCACACCTAATTCAAACCATTGGGTCATCCCTGAGTCTGGGAACTACACAAGTTACACATTAATTATAATGTTTGTTAAGTGAAGGGGTTGCATGTTCTCAACAGAGGGAAAACCATGAAGTGGATGAATGGGTGGATGATGGGAACTCACTACCGATGTTATGAACGGAAAATAGATGTAAAGTCCAAAGACAACCATGCGAGAGTGGGAACCAGACAACTAGGTGGACTAGTGTACATTACCCATCGCAACAAAAACCATCCATGCCATACATCTGAAGACAATAAGACGACATATTAGAAATCATGCGAAAAATGAAACACACAAAAAGAAACGAAAAATAATTAAAGAAAGGAAAAAAATGTACAAAGAATTTGCAAACGTATGAATGGATCAGTAGGGATGACAGTCTCCCCCATGACTGGGTGGAAAGGAGGAGACACAAAAAATGGAGCAAGGCTGACCGGGTGATGATGAGGCTGTGGAACTAGGTGAGTGGAGTTCACGGAAAGGTTTCAGTTGTTGGTGGTTAACTAAATATGTTTTGGTGGGATCCTTAGGTTTGTGGATAAGCAAGGCCCTGGATGGGAAGCTTTCGGAGACAATGTAAGGTCCCTCCCACAGTGTTTGAAACTTGGTCGATTGGGATATGTATGAGGGGTTCCAATACAACACCTTGTCTCCACATCTAAATGTGACCTTCTGAATCCTAAGATCATGTTGTTTCTTGTTATAGGCCTTGTGGATTTAATTTGAAGATAGGGCCACTAATCAGTTCTCATCTAGCACACTTAAATTGATCAGTCGTTCAAGTTGTGCTAGCGGTAGGTCAAGGCCTAAGTCACTGGCGGTGGATACTGTGCGGAGTTCGGCCTAAATCGGAAGTTTTGGTAACTTTCTGTACACTAACTCATAGGGAGGGTACCCTACAGGAAGTTTCCAAGTGGAGCGATAGGCCCATAGGGCATTGTTGAGTTTGGTGCTCCAATCCCTCTTGTATTTGCTGATGGTTTAGGTAAGGATCTTGGAGATCTCCCTATTGGTAACTTCGGCTTGCCCGTTGGCTTGGGGGTGATAGGGTGTTGTAAATTTATGTGTTACCCCTAAATGTTGCATGAGTTTCTGAAAAGTGACATCTATAAAATGAGTCCCATTATCAGAGATGAGTGCATGTGGCACTCCAAACCTGTTGATGATTTGTTGCTGGACAAATTATGCGATAGTGTTGGAAGAGCAATCAACGATGGCTGCTGCTTTTGCCCACTTGGTATAGTAGTCCACAACTACGATGATGTATGCCTTTCCGTTTGACAGGGGTGTGATGCGTCCCATGAAGTTGATACCCCAAATGTTGAAGGGCTCCAGTGGCTGAATCCACTGTTGAGGTCCCTCCAACCGTGTCGTCATCCTACCGTCCCTCTGGCATCGTTCGCAGGAGCAGGCAAACCATTGTGCATCCCTGAAGATGGTGGGCCAGTAATACCTTGCAAGCAGGATCTTAATGATGGTGCGGCGTCCAGCATAGTGGCCCCCACAAGGGCCCTCATGAACATCTTGGAGAACACGCAGTGTATCACCATCAGGGACACACCATCGAACCAAGCCATCTGCGCACACCTTGTAAAGGTGGCCATTGATTTTCATGAAGTGCTTGGCCTTATGGAGAAACTGTTGTTTCTGTCAATGGTTCCACTCCTTTGTCAACTCTTGAGTGGTGAGGTAGGTGAGGATGTGGATGAACCAAGGGGATTCCTTGGGCACTTGCAGATCAACTGCGGCTATGAAGAGGAGTTCATCTGGAAATTGGTCGAATAAGGGCTCCTCCTCTTCTGCATCATCCCATTGCAACCGAGACAAGTGATCAGCAACCACATTCTCGATCCCCCTCCTGTCTACCATGGTAAGATCAAACTCTTGAAGAATCACCAGCCACCAAATTATGCGGGGGCTCACCATTGGTTTGTTCATCAGGAACCAGATAGCACTATGGTTAATATGCACAAACACCTAGTATCTGAGCACATAGTGCCAGAATTTGTCCAAGGCGAACACCACCGCCATCAACTCCTTTTTGGTGGTGGTGTAGTTTAGCTGAGCACCCACAATGCTACAGCTTGCACAATGGATATAATATGGACGTTTGTAATTGTCACACTGTGTAAGCATGGCTCCCAAGACGTAGTTGGATGCATCCGTCATAATGTGAAAGGGTCTAGACCAATCAGGTGCCCATAGAACTAGAGTTTCTACGAGTTTTTGTTTCAGCGCTTGGAATGCAGACTCACATTCTTTGGTCCAGATGAATGGAGCGTCCTTCTTGGTAAGTTCTACCAACGACTTGGTGATCTTCAAGAAGTTTTCAATGAAATGCCAGTAGTAACCAGTGTGTCCAAGGAATGATTGAACATCTTTGATGGTACTTGGCTGGTGGGTGATTCCTTGGATAACCCCAATATTTTTAGGATCTACGCTGATCCCTGTTTGTGAGATGCGATGCCCTAGCACGATGCCCTCTTGGACCATCAAATGGCTCTTCTGCCAATTGAGCCACAGATTGGTGTCTACACATATTTTTAGAACCTACTCCAAATGGTCCAAGGCTTGCTCAAACGTGGCCCCCTAGGTGAAGAAGTCATCCATGAAGACTTCTACCCCATTGCCAATTTGTTGCTGGAAGATGCTTAGGATAAAGTGTTGGAGCATAGCAAGTGCATTGCACAGGCCAAAGGGCATCTTCTTATATGCAAAAGTCCCCCATGAACTCGTGAACATTGTTTTGGCCTAGTCCTATGGTGCTATTTGGATTTGGTTATAACCACTATAACCATCCAAAAAGCTGTAGTAGTGGTGCTCTGCGATGGTGTTCAATACTTGGTCCACAAATGGGAGCGGAAAATGATCTTTGAAGGTTGCCATATTGAGCAACTGAAAATCAATATAGACCCTCCACTTGCCACCTTTCTTAGGCACAATAATGAGTGGGCTAACCCATTTGCTCTTGGCAATAGAATAGATGAACCCCGCCTTTAGCAATTATTCAATTTCATCTTTTATGACTTGCTTTAGTTTGGGGTTCAATTGCCTTTGTGGTTGTCATCGTGGCTTCATGGAAGGATCAATATAGATATGATGTTGGCAGACCCTGGGATCAAATCCAGTCAACTCAAGATATGACCATGCGAATGCAACAACCCATTTGTTTACCACCTTCATCAATCTCTTTTTCTATTCAAGAGAAAGGGTGACATTGATGATTACTAGCTTTCCATTTTGCAAAAATGCATATTCCAAGTGAGCTGGTAAAGACTTTAGCTCCAGGGGCTCCTTTTTGAAGCTCTCAGGGATTTGTAGCTTCCCCAAATCATCTTGGTCATCAACAGTGGAGACCTGTTGATGAACCTCTTCCATCTCATCCATGCTTTCAAGATAGGCTTGCACAAGCCCCTCAGGCAGTTCCATGCACAATGCGCTGCTAGTAGGATCAGTTGTCAGCCACTGGGTGCCCTCCTGGTTAGTGGTTGCTGCATATAGGCATTGTTGAACAGGTGATTCCTCGATATACTAACTGCATGCTTGAATGGATATCCACTTAGTAGACCATAATTGTTACACATAGTTGCATCCTGAGTCACTATACGAGATGCATGGAACATGCTTCTTCTCAATCTTCTCGGAAGGATTTTCCTTTGAAATTTCCAGGGACAGATCTCGGAGTCCTAGTCGTGCATCTATTGTGCTTAGCCAGGCCCTTCCCATGATGATTGGGAAGTTCCCCTTGCAGTTCTCCACATGGATGACCAGGAAATCAATAGCGTAGGACCACCCACAAATGGTGGTCACTATGTTCTCCACCAATTCCAAGGGAATGGTGATGGACTGGTCTGCTAACTCGAGCCGAATGTTGCTCTTCTTTAGTGGGGCAAGTTCCAATTCTTATACATATCATGAGAGATCAAATTGACCCCTGACCCTGAGTTCAAAAGAGCTTTGCATGGCTTGTTCCCTGCCACCTAAAGATAGATGAGGGGGCTTCCCGGATCAGTTAATTTTTGGGGAAGATGACCTACCTTGATCCAGTTGATCATAACATGGATAAGCATGACTGTCTGGACGTTAGAGTGTGGTTGGCTTGGAGGCTACTCTGATGGTGGAATAGTGGAGGCGCTTGTAGGTTCAGAGGCATTGGCCACAAGTGTATGTGAGGGTATGTTCAAATTATTGGGCTGGAAAAAAGGACGTTTTTGTGGCTTGGGTTCCGGTTCACTCGGCTGAGGTGCCAGTTGTAAGTTAATAGCCCTCATAGCGTTTCGTTGCTGCAGCTATGGTAGTATCTCTTCCTGCATTGGTGGGGCAGGTGGCAGTTGAGTAGGCTATTGTGGAGGAGTGGAAGGAGAAGGTGATGGAGGATAGAAGAGATGTGGGCTCTCTCCCCTGGGTGATGGCGATTGAGGTCGAAAATACTCCGGGGGATGGTAATGACTTTGAAAGGCCGCATGACTGGAGGAGTCCCGTGGAGAGACTGGTTGCTGAACGTAGTACCCATAAGGATCTAGCTGTTTGTAAGGGTACTATTGCCTTGGAGGTGGCATTCCCCACGCTTGTGGTTGCCACCATTGTTGGAAGTATTCGTACGATTACGGTGGTGCTCCACTTGGATAATATCCTTGCTGCTGCTGGTGGAACCGCTTGGAATTACCTTGTGGGTAAGGCAATCTTCGAGGTGTTTGCCGCTATGCCAAGCAAGGGTTCAATGTGTACACCCTAGATTCTTGAAGATGTGACACCACAAGACATCATCCCTTAGGATTTTCATATTGGCATATGCCACATTCATCATCCTCCTCGGTGTCAGAGTCTGCAACCTGCTCTACTGCAGCAACTTTGCCCTTACCCTTATATTGGGCACGTTCAGCTTCCTTCTTCCTACATCGATCGCGGTCATTACCTTGTTCTTTGGACTCCTCTGCGATTTTCAACACGCTTTGGACTCTTTCATCCAAAGAGTCCCACATGTTATCCACCTTTGCCAATATTTTAGATACGAACTTTTGTAACAGAAAAGTCTTTCGATTCACCACTTCTTCCAGCAATGATTCATCCTCCTCATCACAAAATCGGACCTTCCTTTTTTTCAAGGAAGGATCCCGGTTGAATTCTTTTGCACTCTCCTTTTTCCTAAGTTCTCCTTCCTCCTTGGCCACCTGTTCAATGAGGCACTGCAATTGATGGGTCCTTAGCTCCAACAGTCATCCCTGGGCGTACATGCCAAGGGTCTTTCTCATTTCAAAATGGAGCCCATCAATGATGTGGTGAAGTTGTGGCCACTGAGAGTAAGCATGACTAGGGCACCGATGCAATAATGAGTAGTACCTACTCATAGCGACATCCAAGGGTTCATGATTCCCTTGTTTCCAGCCTTAGATCTACCATCTCAGATTCACCACTCTAGAGTATGTTTGATACTTGTGATTGAAAATTTCAAGCATCGTACTCCATCTTTTGATTGATTCCGGCTCCAAGGACCGGTACCAACTTTCAGCCTCTTTGATGAGTGTGTGAGGGAATAGCTTTAGCTTCTTCTAATCATTGTCAATGTTCTGTAGGGTGCAGGCATCATGGAACGCCTGCAGGTGAGTCTGCAGATCACAGTTGTATCCCCCTTCAAATCTGTGGATGTTATTTATATCAACGTGCTTGATCCGACTATCCTTTACGTGCCTACTAGGAATTTGAATTGCCTTAGTGATTTGGAGCATGCTCTGAGTAGCCAACAACGGCTCATCCGAATCATAGTCCTGTTGAGGACCATGATGTCTGTGACAATTCTGGCAGCCCCTCCTTTCATGACGGTGAGGCTCGTGCGATTGGTCACACGTTTCCTCACATTTTCCCTTCCGAACCTTTTTACCATCATCCTTTCACTCCTTCCTACCTTGGTTAAATTTAGAGCCTGAGCTAGATGAAGGTGTAGGAGAGCAAGAGGATGGAGAAGAAGGAGAGGCATCGCTACTGCTCCACTGTCGATCTTCCCCTCTACCCTGATGATAGCCTCGATCATCCTACCCAGCCTTACTATGTGACCCTCCATCCCCTTGAGGATCTTGGTCACTTAGAGGCTTGTTCTGAATGATGGACTGGAGGATTTACTGCCCTAGGGGAAGTTCGATCAAATGGGTATCATGAAATATGGGATCCCCATCGTCTTGCAGCCCTTGCGAGAGGAAGGGGCTACTAAAGTGTTTCCCCTTCTACTATTCATATCTGTCCACCTGCTACTAGTCTCTTGCTCATTGAGCCTTAGTGGGATGATAGTCTTGGTAGTTATGGTCCTCCATGACATACCCCGCTCCACGATCCTGGATGCCCAATCTGCCCAGATTGTGATTTAGCATCGCAGGAGCCGATCGGTTGAGCGGTAGCACAATGTTGCCCTCTATGTCCCGCGATCATAGATGCTCATCCTGATGTAGGATGAATGTGAAGTCATGGACATATTCATTGGGATGCTTGTATACCACTTAACATTCTTGTGGCACTAGTGGTTCAAATACCTCTCTCCTGTGAGAAGACATATTGGACGTTAGATGGTCCATGTAA